>JAYDZE010412132.1:0-16759 GCA_034509125.1 Monilaria moniliformis | reverse complement strand
TTTCGGGAGCTAACAGCCATGACGAGAATAACACGATCAAACGCGTCCAGAACGGTGAACGACGACAATGAAGGTACGAGGACCCGGCCAACAGGTCAGCGCCCAGGCAAAGAACCAGCAAAAGAGCCGACCCCAGAAGGAGTCCCCCAGATGATTATGACAACACAATCACCTCGGGAGATAAAGAGGACCAGATCGGCCAAGGAAAGGAGGAACCAATACCCGCACAACACAACTTCGACGAAGCCATTAAAGGTTTTTTAGAAGAGAACCGAGAAGGCCTCCACCAATACTTGGCTCGAAGACAAGTTCTCCCCCCACCTCGCAAGGAGGGAGAACATGCCTCATCCTCGACCAGACGACAGAAATCCCCAGACACCCAGATAAGGGATGGACGTCGTCACCAAAAATCCCCACTTCGGCGTCGGCACTACCAGGAGGAACAGCGCGGGGAAGTTCACTAGAAGAATACTCCAGACGCCCCTCCCTGACAGATACAAGGTACCGAGCATCCCGCCGTATGACGGACTGCGGGATCCGCAGAACTTTTTGTCTCAGTACCAGTATAGTATGATCAACCAGCAACTCAGTGAGGTGCACATGTGCAAGCTCTTTCCCGAGCTACTGGTTGACAACGCCCGGAGGTGGTTCGACAGCCTACCACCAGGCAGCATTGGCTCTTACGCCGAACTGATAAAGGCCTTCCACCGAAGGTTCTTCCAGAAGGCCGAGCCCAAAACCACTTCGGCTCATCTCCTCACTGTACGACAAGCACGAGATGAACCGATAATTGACTTCATGACCAAGTTCAACCAGGAGAGCCTGAAGGTCGAAGACATAAATGACCTCCTTATCATCTCGGCGTTCCAGAACGGCATCCTGCCCGGTGCTCTCTACAAGGAGATCGTCAAGTACGGGCCCCGAACTGCTTCGGAGCTCTGGCACATTGTGGATCGCTTCGCCAAGGCGGACGAAGCAGACCGAAAGAAGCGTGAGGCCGACAAGGCAATCTCCTCCGACAGAAGAAAGGGGGACGAAAGCCGGGGCCGAGACCGACGTAGCGCGCTGGATAGGCTACAGCGCACACCTTTACAGTCCAGACTCGGACCACAGAGAGCGCCCTTGGAATCCAGGCTCGGCCCTCGCCAAGGGCCAGAACGAAGTCAATACACCCCACTGACGAGGCCAAGGGCGGAGATCTTCGAGCTACATACCGAGTTGTTCGAAGAGCCCTGTCCGATGCTGAAGGGGAAGAAGCGCCGACCTCAGCACAAATACTGTTCCTTCCACAAGGACTGCGGTCACGACACTGAGGAGTGCAGAGACCTCATGACCGACATCGAGAATCTTGTCCAAGAGGGTACGCTTAAGAAATACCAGGTACGCGGCCGCCAGTCCGGTTAAAACAGGGGAAAAAGAAGGCAAAACCGAGGCCGAGGCACCTGTGCCCCTCCCGCCGATAAGAAGACGAGGCGGGACCACGACGAAGAGGACGTTGAGCCTCAGTACGACGGGGTAGTGGCCACCATCATGGGACTTCCCCTCAGCACAACGAGGTCATCCCTCAAAGCCGAAGCCCGAAGTCCTCCGCCAGGCGAGCCTACGCACAAAAGACTGAAGATGGACGAAGCTATAGTCTTCTCCGACGCCGACCCCGTCCCCATCTCGGTACCCCATAATGACGCCATTGTCATTCAGGTCGTTGTTGCGAACAAACTGGTACACCGTGTGTACATCGACACCGGCGCATCGGTAAGCATTCTTTTTAAAGATTGCTTCGATAAATTGCTGATCGGCGACGCCCACCTCGCAGCATCACCCCTTCCGCTGCGAAGTTTCATGCAAGAAGAAACACGACCAGAAGGGATTATCTCACTCCTTGTCACCGTGGGAAAAGCACCGACGAGCTCCACTCAAATAGTGCAGTTCTTCGTCGTGAAGGCCACCTCTCCATATAACCTCATCCTAGGCCGAGATTGGATTAATGCAGTGAGGGCCGTGTGCTCAACATACCACCTGACGATCAAGATCCCTACAAGGTGGGGAATCGTCGTGGTCCGAGGTGACCAAAAAAGGGCCAAGGAGTGTATGCAAATTGCCCTAAGAGGAGTTGAGACTTCATCTCAACACCCACAATCATAGCAATTACAGAAGCCCAAGGAGCTACGGCGAGAAAAAACGACGTCTGCTTCCGACACCTTAACTGCCGAAGTGCCCCTGTACAACGATGACCCTATTAAGGTCATCAAAGTTGGCTTCACTGGGGCACCGCAGCAAAGGGAGCAGATCATCCAGCTCCTTAGGGAATATAGGGATGTCTTCGCCTGGTCACCCCTTGACATGACCGGGGTATCACCCAACATCATCACCCACCGACTCAACATCGACAAGACAGTTAAACCAGTTCGGCAAAAGTAGAGACTTTTCGCCGCAGAATGAAACCAGGTCATAAATGACGAGGTGCGCCAACTTCTGGAAGCTCAAATACTCTTCGAAGTACAGTATCCGACCTGGATAGCCAACCCGGTGATGGTGAGGAAACATGGAGGGGGATGGCGTATGTGCATAGACTACACCGACCTAAACAAGCACTGCCCTACCCACTCCCCAACATTGATAAGAAAGTGGAAGCTCTAGTCGGCTACGAAACTTTCAGTTTCTTAGATTTATACAAGGGTTATCACCAAGTCCTTATAAGTGATGAAGATGCGCCCAAGATCGCCTTCATCACGGACCTCGGTATTTTTGCTTATAAAAAGATGCCCTTTGCTCTTAAAAATACCGGGGCCACTTATCAAAGAATGTTGGACAAAATATTCCATCCTCACATCGGCCATATTGTGGAGGTCTACGTGGACGACATCGTCGTCAAGAGCAAACAGACATCTACATGCCATGACGACCTCAAGGCTGTCCTCGGTCTCATTTGGAAAGTCAACCTGAAGCTGGACCCCCAAAAATGTACATTTATGGTACGATCTGGAAAATTTTTGGGGTGCTGGGTCTCAAAGGAAGGGCTAAAAGCCAACCCGGCCAAGGTTCGAGCAGTTCAAGAGATGCAGGTGCCGAAGTCAATACATGACGTGCACAGACTAACGGGCTACCTAGCCGCACAAAGCCGCTTCTTATCTAAGGCTGCAGAAAGACAACTCCTGTTTTTCAAAATTCTTAAGAAAACACCGGACTTCAAATGGGAGGACGAGCACAAATCAACATTCGAAGAGCTGAAGAAGTACCTCGCCAAACTCCCCACCTTATCTGTGCCGAAAGAATGAGAGGTCCTTTCGCTGTACCTAGCAGCCGCGGACGAAGCCATAAGTGCCGTGCTCGTACGAGATGAGGGACGTCGTCAGCTCCCTGTCTACTTCGTCAGCCGAGCACTCAAAGGGCCAGAAACAAGGTATCAGCCTCTTGAAAAGGTGGCATTAGTTTGGTTAAAATTCAACAACTTACATATTATTATCCCAAAAATAAATATAGACAAGAATGGATGCCTAGAGCATTAGATTGTGCAATAACAAGAAATTTTCATCCTGAGATTTGATTGATGATTGAGCGTTCACAAACGTACAGAGGAGATCGGTACTCAACATACAAAAAGTGAAAGACAAACTCAACAGGACTAATAATTAGAGAAGAGAAGCAATTGGGGTTTCGTTCTAGGACTGAAGAACAAGAGACTTGCCGAGAATAATGTCATCGGTTGAGAAATCAGCTTCTTTCCTGAATGTCCCTCTGCCAAAGTCTAGGTTGTAAGAATCTGTAAGACCTTCCACCAGATCAAACTCCGGCGTCCATCCCAGTAAGCTCTTTGCCTTGTCAATCGAGGCGAAGAAATGCTGCATTCAAACATATATAAACCAACATCTAAGCAATCTTTGCAATGCAGAAAATACTAGTATTAACAGATATCCCATTGCTCTTTCCTGTACCTGGTCCCGGAAAGGGAACGACTTCTTCTTTCCGAAATCAAACTCTTTAGGGTTGTAGTGAACAATTTCAGGCTCGGGGAAGCCACCAGCCTGTCAATTTATGTGTTTAGAAAGCTATTATAAGTTGTGACCCCTTTTTTGGAAGTGCATTTTCTGAGGATTTACCTTAGCACATGCTCTTGCTAGACCATCAAAGGTGACATATTTATCTCCAGAGATGTTGAACACTTCCTTGCTTGCTTTCGGATTTCCAAGCACCTTGATGAAGGCCGTCGCAAGGTCCTGGAAGTTTGGATTACAAGAGAATGAAGTTCTGTCTTGAGTGGTAGTGGCAAGATTATAGTGAAGTGGAGATGGTGTTCTGAGTGAGATACCTTGACATGACCAAGCTGTGTGATCTGTATGCCTGAGTTGGGGACGGGGATGGGACGACCTGCTTTCAGCCGGTGGAAGAACCATTCCTCAACAGGGTTGTAATTCAACGGCCCATAGATGTAGACTGGCCTTATAGAAGTCCAGTTCACATCTCTTGATGCTAGCAAGCTCTCTGTCTCGAGCTTGCCCTTGTGTCTGCTCTTGGGATCAACTGCATCGACCTTCAATGAAGCGCGCAGGTCAGATGCCAAGATATGTATGCAAGTGAAGTGAAACACTCAATAAGCAGATTTTGATTCTAAACAAGATAAATTCTGACCTCATAATGTGGAGGATAATCAGTTTTGAGGTAAACTCCTGCTGAAGAGCAGTAAATGTACCTATAAAAACACACAAAAGTAAGAAAAGAAAGAAATATAATTGTGGAATATAACCCAAGAGGTAAAGAGCCTTACTGTTCAAGATTTGGTAGAGCATCAATTATAGGTTCAACTTCAACTGCTTCACGCCCTATTTCAAAATGCCAAGAAATGTGAGGGAGACTTTTTCACAACAAGAAAATGAAACAAGATAGAGATTGATACACACCATTGATATCATATACAACATCAAACCCTTCTGCTGCGAGACTAGTCTTGACAAAATCAAAGTCTTTTCTATCTCCCTTCAAGTGTAAGATCTACAGGAACCACAAAAATTGAAGAAATGTACATTATCCGGTGATGTAACGCGTCCGTATCAGGTGGAAGCTAGCATACCTTGGAGGAGAAATCAGAAAATTCTGCCTCAGATTCACCAGGCAATTGTTGAGCAATTGGAGCTTTCCCTCTAGTGAAAAGTGTGACCTGCCATTTGGTGTTTTGGATATTCAAAGGCAACGAACAACATCAACACAGAATCATCAATGATGATCATGCTAAAAGCAAGAAGCAGAGGAGAATGAATGAACCTGATGGCCTTCTTTGACGAGGAGTCTGGACAAGAATATGCCGATGAATCGAGTGCCTCCCATTATAAGGATTTTCTTGGCACTCGATGCACTAACGCGTAATGCTCCTTTCGGCTGCCATACTTTCCTCCTCAACTGCACCAAAATCTTGATTAGATTGCATACCAAAAAAGATATGCAGCTTCGCTAATGATCATTGTACTTTTTACTTGCATTGAGTTGAGGCATCATTTTGCTCTAAAAGCCAAGAAGTTCTATTGAATCCAAGAATAACATTGTAATAGTAGGTTAAGTAAAGAAGAGAGAGACAGACACATGGTAATTTCAAACTATAATCAAAGAATGGCACTTAAGTTTCAAATTGTATTTTGCTGATTTTCTGCACACGATGCATTTTGAGTTGTGGGTATACCTGGACTGAGGAAGTAAGTCTAGCACCGTTGAAGTCGGAGAGAGAGGATGAGAGGACGGTGGAAGACGGTTGTCTGTGCTGCACCACCACCAGACTTGCCATAATGACTCAATGAATATCAACCTCCAACACCACCGTGATCAGTTAGTTCGTTGCGAGACAAACTGAAATGGTCATAAACATTTTATGGGGTTATTATTTGAGTGTGTGAGATTCTTACAATAGGGATAAGACAAGGCCACACTCTAACCACAACCTTCATTATATCCACAATTTCTATTTTCTCCAAACCTCTATCCGGTCTTGTTTCGAGATCGAAACCTTTACACTGGGTTGCTCATGTGTTTAGACAATTTTGCCCCATATTTTTTTTCATCCAAACATTGAATAAATAATTTTGTGTTCATAATATATACTATCTCCGTTCCATTTCAGATGACTCACTTTACTTTTTGATTTGTCCCAATTCAGATGACCTATTTCCTTATATGGCAAAAAATTAGAAAATAATAAGGGATCAATTAACTTAATCTAATTAAAATGATTGATTTTTTCTCTCTATTCATTAATTTAACTAACAACTTTTTCTCTCTCCTTCTCATTTCTCTCTCTTTATTAATTCATCCACCAACTCCTTTTCTCTCCACTTAAACTTCCTAATTAAAAACTCCTAAAATACCATGCCGAAACCCAAATGAGTCATCTGAAATGGAACGGAAAACTCCGGGGGGGAGTATCATGTTATGTATTATATTGGTTAAGCTTATGTTGGGATACAGAAATGTGAAATTTAAACGAATACCATAGCATCAATCCACTTATCTCACAAAATTTATTACATGCATGCTTGCTTAATATTTCTTTAATCAAATATCGTCCTGATCCTTCATATTGATAATCATTCCACAATTCCACGAACATTATAACACGTTCAGTTATCACACACAGAGACACAGACCGAGGCTAGTAGTAAGTAGATGTTAAGTGCAGTAGTATCTCCAATTTCATAGGACAGACTGAGAACAAATTAAAAAACCCCCCCCAAAAAAATAGCAGATCCTAACAAACAAGATGTCCTTTTTTTTACGTATTACAACATCTTCAGATATCAAAATGGTACATAGACATGCACCTTCCTCTGTCTACACGAGTGTATGACCAACTCTTCCACATATACGACCACATTAAATGTTCATTTACAAGACAAGAAAATAAAATCTGCTCGACTGCAAATTGCGCATATTCCTCTGTGATAGTTAAGCAACTCAAACAACACTAAATGCTGACTGAATGGTAGATTGGAAACGAGAAGCAATGGTCTGGGAAGCAAATGCCTGAAGCTGCTTCTTAGCATCTGGAAGAAAAAAGTGAACCACGTAAAGTTATATCATGTTGGAAAATAATTAGATGACTATTTTGACTAAAGTTGAATTGAAAAATCCTGACACTTGAGACAGGCATCCATAGTAGACAAACCTTTCCGGCATTTAGTGAAGCCGACGATATTAGCAATGCTAAGCGTCAAGCACACGCCAATAACAAGAAGATAATCAGCTTGGAACCTAATCAGAGAGAATATGGCAAAAAAGATCCATGCAACCGCCTGCCGAGAAAATAAATTAATTAATTTAATTAGAAAAAATAAATAGCTCAAGGAAGATCTGATGACATCAAATGGAAAAGGCTTCACATGCAAAAAGATTTTATGGTTGTCGCAAAAGAAATGATAACTCAACAATAATACACGCCATTCATTCATATGTAAATCCTTATTTGCCTAACCTTTTGAACATCATCCATCTATCATTGTCCTTTCCTTTCCAATTGAACTAAATATAATATCTGTATGGTAGCTTAACTCAAGATTCTTTATTTACCGTAATGTATAATGTCCACCAGAACAGCCATGAATCCTTCTTGTTCATCCGAGCCATTGACTGAATAAAATGGAAATGATTGGTAAACATGTTTGTGGCAGAGTAGAACAGATAATGTGCATTCAAGTGGCAAAATATCCTTACCTCTTGGTCAAGGCACTCAAATTTCCATACACTCTCACCATCGTCATTGATTTCATTCCACCACCTGAGGCCTACTAAGATGCGTCCACTTACATTCTTGACAACCCAGAAATCAAGTGCAGCTAGAAGTACGGTGATCACAAATATGATGACAAAGTTATCCACAAATAGGGCTGAAAGAATATAAAATGCCAAGGCAGCCCCCTAGAAAGATATCACTTTCATGGCATTAGAATATTAACAAATTCAAAAGCAAAATAGAAGACTATGACAAAATTGAAAAGTCAGATAGGTAAAATGCAATAGACCTTGAAAAGCACATGGAAGAAGCATATTTTTGGATGAGCATAATTCTCCCCTTGAGGCTGCAAAGAAAGAAAATAGTCAGAAATTAGTTCTCTGACTCTGGCATTTTTCTTCACTCTTTCTCTCCCACTTATTCTTGTATTCCTTTAGGGTGGAGAGAATATAAGTGTGGAGGTAGATAATAAATATTTTCATTCTATATTTTATCTAAATCCATGTTATCATGATGCCCATAGGGATGTGGAACAGATTAAACTTTTCCTTTTAGACCACCTACAATTTCTGTCTACCCTATAGTTCAATGTACTACTTTGTAAAAGTTGTAGAAATTGTGGAATGTGCAGTGAACTAATTGTATATATTGATAACTTATACATGAAAACACAAGGGTATGTCACAACATCCTAACGATCTCCAAATCCTTCACTTTCAGGATGCAAACGGAACTATAAATATGCAAAGCATCTCAAAGGAAGGTTTCCATAGCATTTTTTAGTCAAGATGGAATGGAATATAAGTAGGTCTTGCGTCACTAAAATAGAAGGAATACAATTGACATAAGAGATTCTTGAAGAAAATGCTGCTGAAATAACAAGACAAAATATGATAACTTGTGGTTGTGGGGAGCAGAGATAGATAAGAATGGATTAACCCACAAAGATAAACAAGATAATAAAGTTAGATTCCCATAAATGCTCAGCAAATGTTGAGATAAGTAAATGATATTGGACAACGAGCTTAAGTTTCAATACTCCTTCAGTGGCATTAACTAGAAAGATAATGTTTTCCCTGTTCACTAATAAATCGACTAATTAAACTCAACAACCTGTCACAAAAAAACAAGGGCATAGTATTAAAGTATAAAGCAATCTGGCACAGTTAAGTGAAGATAAATGTGATTGATTTTACATACAACATCCAGCTACATGAAACTGAGAAAATAATAAGAAATTTTGGGTAAGACGCCGTTTTAAGGTAAGATTGGACATACATTTGTTCAATCAAAGAAGCCTAGGGAGTTTCTCGACTAGTACTTTGTAGAAGTTAAGCTGTAAAAGAAAATTCAAGGTTTGTTATATTGAACTTGACGAGATGAGAGAGAATCGTTAAGTAACCCGTACACCTAAAAGATATAAAACCACTAAAAAAGTGAGGATAACCTAGGCACTTAAAAAGTAGAGCCATCAAATTGTTACTTATCTTAACTTTTTGTGCTGAACATGTAATTTTTTATTGTGTTATTGGTCATCTGGTTATGTATGAATGAAAAAGAAATAAAACAAACATTATAGCCTAAGAGTAACAGTTCAACCCTGAACTTCACAAAATTTGCCAAATTTTACTATCCTTTCTTGAATAATCACAGTTTGTCCAAAAACACTTTATCACTGAATCTTCAACATGGTTCCAACCTATCATCTTTCACTCCCCCGATTATCAACAGAGAAAGAGAGATGAGCTACACAGATGCACTCAATCAGACGGGAATCCAAGAGCTATAGCAAATCTGAATACAAATCAAAGTAATAAACATGATGCTTCTTTTAACCTATAAGACACTAAAACAGTTGAAGGTTAAATAAGAAATTTTATAAACTTTAGGCTCCAACTCATGACTTTTATGAGTACGAAAAAACATGTCAAAAGGGCCATCACATGCATAACGCAAAGAAAGAAATCTTGTGCAAACCATTAGATTACAAAAGAACTTCACAATGAATCTCGAGTACTTAACAGACACGAGGGGAGTCATAGACATTGGATTCAGTTAGTTAAGCCACCTAGAGATCAGCGAAGTATAAAAAAATTAACAATTTATTGGTTAGGTCTCTTAAGTTGACTCGGGCATTATGCGAGTTTCAAAGAGAAATATACCTAAGACATAATGCTGATTGCTGGCACATAATTAACAACTACAAACCCATCATAATAGAGCTGAATGGGTCATCTTCCAAACAGAAAATGGGGGTGGAATGAACTAAACTTCGCGTTAATCTGTGAATATAGTTTTGCATGACACTGAAACATATTATCTTAATCAGATAGTTTCATATATCCGAAGCCCCCCCAAAATCAATGAACTAATTTTTTCAGGCAGAGCTCATCAAATAGGTTCTAAAACTCCCCTGGATCAATAACCGTTGTAAAGACCAATCACTAACAAGACAAAACGAAGATCTTCTGTCTCCTTAACAGGATATGACCTGTATTTCCAAGTCAATCAGCCATTTCACCGACTCGAGACCCATACACCATGATTTTCCAATGCATCAAAGTCTCAGAACTGAAAACCTTCGAAAATCAACCAAATGAAACCCTTAGATTCCTGATCTTGCCATGGCAGGAGTGAAACTTACCGCGAACAAGAAATGCAGCTTAAGAAATAAGTTACATTAACCGATCAATGCTACAGTATACTAGGTTTAAAGGCATCACAAGATTCATCATCCATGTTCCCCACATGGGAAATTTTTACATAATAATTGAGAAATTGAAAAACGACTGAACAATGGTGAAGAAATCAACTTACTGGATTAAGATCCATGCTTTGGGGATTTACGATTCGCACGATCTCCTTCAATTCCGATACCTTGGGATAATTTTCTATGGTGTAGTTGATGGGCGTCTGCTGATATTTAGTCCAGTTATACAAATTCCCGTCTTGGGAATTGGGTGGTAAATTTCGAGTTTTGGGTAATCGTAGATTGCCCCCAGTAGTTATAGGATATGTCAAAAAGCCCCCAAGTTCTTTATATAAATGAGTTCGCCATGTTTTTAATACGATAAAGAAAGTAAGGGTATGTTTATTTGCCAGAATTCTATGTGCTTTTTTGATCTTTTATCTAATTTTCTTAAATATTTTTTTTTCTATTTTTAAGATTTTTATATATTTATGTATTTAATTTTTTTATTATTTTTATTAAAATATAAATATTAATTATTATTATTATTATTATAGTTATTAATAGTAATTTATTACTAAAAATAAATATTATTATTGTTTATTATTATTATATATTTAATTAATAACTTATTAAGAAAACTTTTATGTAATTTTTAATATTATGGATCATACTTCATGTTGTAGTATCTCATTACAATTATTATTTTATTGTTTAATAATTTAATTAAGAATGTTACTTTAATTATTATATCTATTATTAATTGAATTTAATTAATCCATAAAATTTCAAAATTCCGACAGTTAAGATTTATATATATAAGATAAGTAATCTAGTATGAATTATATTCTCTAACGACCATTTTCCTGACCAATAAACAGCTCCTAAGAATATCCACAATTACTAGGGCCATAAAAGAATTAAAATAATTGTGAGCTATTTGGAGCTCTATTTGAAAAAATTCGAGGATTTGATTGTTTAATAGATAAATCGATCTAACGACGAATTGCATCTCAATTGCTAAATTGTTTCTTCTTGAATTGGGGGATTGGAAGTGTTAGTGTATATGCATTATTTTATATTTCTTCTAATAGTAATATTTAAAAAATAAAATAAAACAAACAAATTGAAATTGGGTTATTTATTGGTAAATACATGAACTTTCACCATTTTCTGGTTTTCTCCCCAAACTTATTTTTTGAATCTAAATACATAATAAAAAGATTTTCTAATTTTTCCCCCGAAATTTATTTTTCCCCAAATTGAAGCATGTGTTTGTTGAAGTGCCGGCGTGATAAAAACGACGATCATTGAAACTACGCCGTTTTTAGTATTAGAAGATAATTTGCTTGTAAATACATGAATTATTGAGATTTTTTATTTTCCCCCCGAAGCTCTTGCAAGTGTCACTCCAACTCCTTTTTCTTGGCTAATGCTCTTTCTTGCGCCGGAAGCACTTGTGGGTGCTCTTTTCTTGTCCCTCAGACACAAGACACAAGATCCAATTTTTGTAACTTCATCCTCAATGTCAAAATACCCAAATTTATCAAAATCAAAGACATACCTCCTGACAAAATTTCCCCCAACATAATTTTCAACACCATCTATGTCTTCAAAACCACCTCCATAGTGAAAATAAATGGAAAATTCATCGCTGCAAATAAAGATTGGAGCAAAAAAAAAAAAATCTCAGTATGCTACATCACATGCACATCTAACAGACATGAGATCAGGAAGATGACACATTTAACGTTTATCATCAGCAACCATTTTCAGAGTTGGTCAAATTGGAGGGGTTGCTTCTGTTTCAAGTTGTGCTACAGAGGTAAAATGGAGTAAATAACTAGTGTACTGTAGAGTTCAAATATAAATAAAAGACATGAATTTCTCATGAGACTGAGAATGCATAGCCTTCCTACAGTCATTCTGTCAATGTTTACGTACAGCAATGGGAGCCATCAAAATCAAAAGAACTAAGGAAAACTGAAATTTCTGAGTTCTGAATTCTTTAAGTACATGCTGAAAGATTTTGTTATTGTGAAAACTGTAACATTAAGCATATATTATGGACAAAAGCAGCCTATAAAGCAAGACACAAAATCTCTAAATACTTACCTCTGTGAACTTCCTCCGTACAAAAGGGAATAAGACTCCTACCAAAAAACAGCATATTTTGTCTTGCATCACATGATAACACCAACCTATAAATTTTCTGCAGCACCAAGGATTACCAGACTAAAAGATCTAAAGAAGAAACGAGCAGAAAATATCATAGAAGTTTTAGATGAAAAAAAGTTTCTAGCCTGTCATCCACACAGAGTGGAGACATTTTTTTGCCCTGAAGTTGTACCTTAAACTTCAGGCTGGACGGTGGCTATTAATTTCTACTAAAAGAAATTCTAAGAAGCTTCAGAATTAAATAACATGTGCTACAGAATCAAAGAAGAAGAGATTCCTATTAAGATCAACACGGCATATGATTCTCCTTTTCCGATTGAACTACTATCGAATATCTCAAAAGTTGCTCTTTCATGATGCAAGTTTCTGAACAATTTTGCACGAGTCACAACTCAATTATAAAAAATTCATCAAAAAAACAAAAATCCATAAACAACTTCTCCATCTTTTCCCAACTAGAAACCATAAATCTTTTAGAGGACTAACAACGATTTACCACTAATTTAGAAGTCTCTCCTTGCTCGACAGAATTTTACAACTATATTCCTAAACCCACATCAGATATACAAAGTGAAACATGAATTTCAAAAAACTACCCTAAATCAACCGAACCCCACCTGTGCGCCATTTCTCCAGCAGTTTTTTTATGCCAAAATTTGGCATGGACCACAAACAACTTTGTCGCAACGGTGAAAAGAGCGACTTCATGTATTTCCGACATTCCAAGTTGGTTTCAGGATCATGGGAGTCGCTCTCTCCGGCTTAAAAATCGATAAGTTGGACCTAAAGAATCCACTTTCTCGACCACATAAAGGTTTTCGGGCTCTTACAAGAGGAGGTGAGTTTCAAGTGAGATCATGATTTCTAAACGCAAGAAGCTGAATATCGAGTGTGATCTTCAGTGTTTCTGTTGTACATTTATATATCAGAGGGCATTGGTGCATGACTTGCCCTTGTGTTCTGTATAGCTTTTGAGGATAGTAGTGATTTTTTGAAATTTTTTGTTTCAAATATTAGTTCACACTCGTATGGGAGTTGATAGTAATCTCTGTCATTTGAATGTTACTCAGCCGAAATGAAAATGATTCGAGCAAAGGATGTGCAGTGAGATGGAAGAGGAGGATGGTTAGGTGGAATTTGTTTGTTTGTTTGTTTGTTATATAATTAAAATGATGTCTTTTCGATTGCCACGTCAATATTTTTTTTTTTTTTTTGCATGACAGATTCGATTTGGGAGAAATTTAATTTACACAAATGGAAAGTTGGTATATTTACACGAATAGTCATATAATGCAAGAATACAATAGCACAAATAAATCATGAAAAAATTTCATTTCAACCAGTTATGTCATAATTGAAACTAACAATTAAAAAAACCTAACTATCAAACTTTTAAAGTGTAATAGTTTAGAGAATTAAAGTGCGATTTTTTAAAAACTAGATTTGTCAGTACACACATACATTCACTCTATTGTGTTTTATTTGTTCTTCAATTTGGCTTATTAGGGTTTGGTAGTTTATAGCTCATACTACATTCAAATCTATAGATTGAAATAATCTAGAAGATTGAAGGTTGAATCAAAAGGTGAATTTGATGGAGTGACGGAAGTAGCAAGCCCTCGTCCTACAACAATCAACAAGAAGAATATGCACAATGAATGTAATTTTCGAAAACCCCTAGGGCCATTCTAAATAAATGGAAGCCGAATGACTTAACCGCTCGGATATAGGATAAAAATAAAAAAATCGGCTTCCATTTCGCCCGATGACTTAAACGCTCGAACCATGAAAAGTGCGGGATTTTTAGCTAGACCCGGAGCAAAACATGGGCTACCATGTTCGACTAACGAAGATATCAAATAGTTGGTAAGTATTGTTAGGGCGGGATAAACGCTCTTACATGGGCGAAACACTCTAGCAAACGCCCCCTAATAATTTTAACATCTACAAATAAATCAACCAACACTAGATTTTAACAAGTATCCGTCCATAATAAAAATTCATTCACAACTAATTGTTGATCCATGAGTCAAGCAAATCATGTCAAGATTCAATGATCTGCCTTCAGAGCTAGGCGTTTGACTTGCTACAACAATTTTGCTCCTAGCCTTAAATTTTAATTTGAATTGTAGTCATGGCCAGTGAATAAACCATCCCTAGTAGCCTTGCACTGCGCCAGCCAAGTAATTTCCCAACAAAAAATTTCCCACGAATTCCAATGAATAATCTATCAATCCCTATTTATAATTCTTTGGCATCCCCCTTCATTTCTGAATCCTCTTCTCCGCAATCCCTTCCCCTCTTCCCATTTCTGCAATCCATTTTTTTGGTTTTATTCTTTTACTTTTCTGATTCGGATTAACTAAATCTTCGCTCCTCAACAGCTCATTAATCTTCCCCACAACTCAGATTGAGATTTCGTCAATTGTTGTTGGTCGAATGAAATGACCGCTGTATTCAAATTCACGAACATGAAGCCATGTTGCAGAATCCTGTTGCCCTCCAAGAACGCCCCTTTTCTGGGCGTCCCTCTTCCCAAATCCTCTAATTTCTCATCCAATCGTAACTATTTCTCCGCTTCCCCATTTCATACCTCTGCGCCCGGTTCATTTGGGTTGAGAGCCATTCTAGGTCGGACCCAGAAGCAGAATTCGGCATTGAATTCGACACGGGGCCAATCAAGAATATTCTCCAGCTCCTGCTGTTTCAATTTCAGCAAGAGGGCGAGTACCCATTTCATGGTTGCGAGAGCTGCGCCGGATTTGAGGAATTTCTCGGCGTCGGTGGAGAGCCGTGTCAACGACAAGAATTTCGAAAGAATTTACGTGCAGGGCGGCATCAATGTGAAGCCGCTGCCGGCGGAGGAGGAGAAAATCGGTGCGGATGAGAGGGTTGAGGAGGGTAGGGAAAATGTGCGGAAGAATGAGTGCTCTAGGGAGGCGATGTTTGTGGAGGTGGGGAAAGAGGAGACTGAGGCGGAGAAGGAGGCGTGGAAGCTGCTGAGGAACGCTGTTGTCACGTATTGCGGGAGCCCTGTGGGCACTGTGGCGGCAAATGATCCCAACGACAAGACGCCGCTTAACTACGATCAGGTGTTTATACGGGATTTTGTCCCATCTGCCTTTGCGTTTCTGCTCAAGGGTGAGGGAGAGATCGTCAGGAACTTCTTGCTTCACACTCTGCAGTTGCAGGTAGTCTGCTTTCTCAATTCTTTTGATCGAGTGTTTGCTTTTTCTTGTGTATGCGTCGTTTGGTGCTCACTTCGTGTATCCGATGGAGTATCGGGACTTACTATATATAGAAAGATGGATTTTGGATTAGCCTGCATTTGCCAAATAGCTAATCTTTTACTAGTTTGACTTCATTTTGTTCAGCTGTAGAGACTATTGAATAATCTTATATTTAATCTAGATTCTGATTCGAGTCTTGGAAGTTTTATGTAACGATCCAAGTTGAAATTTACGTTTGGAGAAGGAATGATCCAAGTTGAAAACTGTGGTAGATTTACTTTCTATAGCACTGAAGAATGATAAAATGTAAGTCTTAAGAAATTCACATGGCCTGAGAATAAACTGTGAAAAGTTCAAGAATTCAGAGCATTATAAACTTTGTGAGATCCAAATATGAAGCTTCAGATTTAAGCACTAATTTTTTATACGGAGAAGATTGACTACTTCAAATATTCTTTTAACCATGCATTTGCAGCTCTGCTGAAAGGTAAGTAAATGCTGTTGTGTGAATTGTCTTCGTCTTTGTGCATATTCCACATTGTGGTGCTGTTTAGGGTGTGATGTTTTAATATCCTCTGCAGGATACAGGAGATAAAAACTTAAGTATCTGAGGCTTCAAACTTAGTTACATGTCTTCAAGCAAATAGAGTAAAAATAGTTTTAGGAATCAGCTTTGATCATTAGAGTTGTTTTAACAGTGGGATTGAGATTTTTGCTAACTGAGTGCATCTTCTGTTGTAATTGTGATTTTTCTCACAGTTTTGCGTTTTGTTTATCGCCATGGTGCAATATTGTGTTTAAATTAAGGATATTCAGTTTCTGATGCAAATTACATTAATAGATTATAAGTTTCAACTCATTATTAAAGCAGTTAAAAGAATGTTCCTTCTCTTTCCTGGTTTTGTATGAATCCCTGATTAATCATTGATGTGGCTACTTGATTCATGTTCCTTC
>JAYDZE010412021.1:0-16761 GCA_034509125.1 Monilaria moniliformis | reverse complement strand
TGGTAATCTAGACTACTTTAGTTTAAAATTTTGTATCGAAGTCAAAAGATGACTTATAAATTGGTGACAATAGACTGGAACGACTAATTTGGAAGTCGGAAATGTGTGTTTGAGAGTGAGAGAGAGAAAATACTCGATACTGCATTAAATTAATGAGAGAGAGATCTAAAAATAATTAGCTAGGCCCTATGTTCCTAGGTGGCTAGCTATTCATTTGTTTGAAGTAACAATATTTTATTCGATAAAGCTAGAAGGTATAGGTGTCAATTTCATTTCCACTAACTTAATATTTTAATGCCAAAAATCATTCTGGCTGGCCAGGCCATTCAGCATCACCCTTTATTTAAACACGTTATTGATTTCACCATATTATTATTGGGCTTATTTCCAAGTCAAATCGACACTAATAGGGAAATGTGTTTTTGTTTTTGCAAAAGTGGAAAAGATGTAAAAGTTGTCCCCTTCACAAATATTCTAGAGAATTTTCTCAATTGTGATGAAATGAGACAGAAAAATAATAATTAGTTGAGATCCACCATCACAATATTTTGGATTTATATGATGTTGAAGTTTCTATAGTCTTAATCAAGAATTTATTATGAATTTGACTAGTCCAAAATTTTTAAAAGGTTTAGGTGTATTTTGGAAAATCACTAATTTTAGTCGACCTTACAACCACATATTATACTATAATTTTTCTGAAATGTTTAAATTATATCATTTTCATGCTAAAAGTAGTTTTTTCTAATCTATTTTTTTTCCAATAAAAAAAAGCAATCTATTTTTCGTCGAAATGAATCCAACAAAATCATATTGTTGTAGGAAAGTTTATCTTAAAACACATTCGTCTCATTTTGCCCGAAATTTGAGATATTTAAACAACGAGATAATTGTCATTTATATCTTAATCTTTAAATTTATTGTAAATTAGAAGCGCATTTTAAATGTATTTCAATAATAATTTAACCATTTTATTTGCTGCAAATTCAATCCCTTTTTTTGCACGAGTTTAGAATTAAGTTTAACATCCACTCAACGTCAAAATTTAAAATAGATTTACTAGCTTTGAAATTCATTTTTTGTGTTGTCTTCTCGAGTTGTTAATTTTGTCATTTGACGGCTAAATAATTGAGTCGGAACTTAGTGTATCGGATTTAAAGCTTCTCGATAATTTGAGTTGCAATATCATAAGTCCGATGATAAGATTAGTAACGTGGAGGACAACTCAAACAATCAATTTTGAATTCCGACATTAAATTAATGTCTAATCTGTAAATAAATTAGGAGGATAAATTTGCTATAAATGGCTATAATTTGTATTTTACTGATTAAATATTTATGAAGAGATGCTATTAATGGGACATTAGTAAAACATTTAGACTTTTATAAGTTTAGCTTTAAATAATCCAAAGTTATTAATAATAAAAAAAAAACAGGCCAATATTCTGATTCGCGGTCTACATAGACCTGCAACAAAAGGTATAACATGATTTTTCAACGGCCACAGTTGAATGTACTAATCAATCAGATTCCTCCACATCATCAATGGGGGCACCCTAAAATCTGCTTCGTCCACGTTGGAGCGGCATGCATCGTTCCTTTTTTTCTTTTTTCTTTTTCAAAACTTCCAATATATACATATATGTATATATATATATAATAAAATATTTTCGCCGAAAATATTTACTGAGAATTTCATGGAATTTTGGTTGTGAGTGGTTCAGACCGGATCCAGATTCGGAGCCCCGATTGGAGACCCGGCATCCATCCACACGAGAAGATTTAATCCAAGTTTTTATACATCTCTTTCTATATTTAAACTCGCAGATTTTGGGGGAAACGAGCATAAAAGGAAATTCAACAAAATTCACATTTTATTGCGAGAGATCTTTGGAGAAAATGTCGAAATCGCCATGGGGAATCGGCGCCTGGGCGGCCGAGGCCGAGAGGGAGGAGGCCGAGCAGCGCGAGGCAGAGGAGAAGGCCGCCGCCGCTGCCGCCGCGGCGCCCGCGGCCAGCTTCCCTAGCCTGAAGGAAGGCGTGAGCACCGCCAAGCAGAAGAAGAAGAACAAAATGTCTCTCCAGGAATTTACGGTTATGCCGTCTCAGGGCCGCGGACTGACGCCGGAGGAAATGCTCCGCCTCCCGACGGGGCCGAAGGAGCGGTCTGCGGAGGAAATGCAGTACGGCAGATTGGGCGGCGGGTTTTCCAATTACGGGTCGAGACCCGGATCCGGAGGGCCTAATTCGGGTCGGAGGGAGTATGAGGGCCGGAGATCATATGGATTTGAGGATGATGGGCGGAGGGGGCCTTCGCAGCAATCTAGGGTTTCGGAATTCGATCAGCCTTCGCGAGCTGATGAGGTGGATAATTGGGCGTCGATGAAGAAGCAAACAATCCTACCCGATCATGATTCGCGTGAATCCCGGGCTGCCGGTAAGTACAGCTCACTTGGGGGAAGCAGCGGCGGAGCGTCGCGCGCCGATGAAGTGGACAGTTGGGCGTCTATGAAGAAGCCTGTTTCACAGCCACAGCCGCAGCAGACGAGAAATTCGAGCTTTGGCTCGGGCTTTTCGAGGCCCGAGACTGATCGTTGGACCCGTAATGAGAGCTTAGGGTCTGGATTCTCGAAGCCTGAATCCGATCGGTGGGGTCGGAGTGAGCAAAATCCGAGCTTGAGTTTGAGCTCGCCTGAAATTGAGGGTGCGGATGCGGTGAAGGTTAAGAAGCCGAATCCTTTTGGAGCGGCGAGGCCGAGGGAGGAAGTGCTGGCCGAGAAAGGGTTGGATTGGAAGAAGCTGGACTTGGAGGTTGCAGAGAAGAAACACTCGGTTAGTGGTGGGAGTAGGCCCACGAGTTCGCACTCAAGTAGGCCGGAGACTCCGCAGTCGAGCAGGTCGGAGGCGCCTCCTGCATTGGGTGGAACTGGTGAAGCCCCAGTGAGGCAGAAACCGAAAGTAAATCCGTTTGGGGATGCCAAGCCAAGAGAAGTTCTGCTGGAAGAAAAGGGCTTGGATTGGAAGAAGATTGATCTTAAGTTGGACAGACGTGTGGACAGGTAGTTATTAATTGTTCAATACATTTTGTTGCTAATGTTTCATTTTTGGAAAGGTGTGATTCTAGGGCTGTGATGACATGCATACGGTTTGTTTGTTAATGTCCATTTTGGCTTGATAAGTGCAAGCATGAAATTGTTGAGGTTTTTGTAGTTCTTCTTGAATTTTAGGGGTAGGGCTTAGTTTTGGAATAATATGATGGAGAAGGGAATATTTGAGGAGGATATGGTCTCTGTTGTTTTGGATCATAGAGGAATTGACACACATTTTGATCTTTTTCTCGGACAAACTGTTCAATTGGTTTGTTGAGTTATTCATCAACATCTGGTAGCGGCAAGTAGAAAGTTAGGATAAATGTTTAAATTTGGAAATAAATTGGTGGATCTTATTGAGGATTTGGGACTTTAGTAAAAGATAGAAGGAAGTTAATATACATTTAAAGCTATTGCAATGATGCAGCCTAGCCCTTTAGAGTTTAGTTGTCATATTAGGATTTAGTTATCAATTATAAATGTGGTAACATGTAAAAAATGAATTTGCATATGAATGCAATGAGACTTGGGAAGTGTCTTTATGATGGAAGAAGTGAACTTTGGCAGTTTAAATATCTTTTTACAAGTAATATTTCTTTACAAAAAATTCTTGAAATCCATTGAGTAAATCTATATCTAGTAAGAGCATTTATGACATAAACTCCAACTCGACAATGCCAGTTGTTAGATTGGTCATACAAAAGTGCAAACGTAGAAGGATTTTGTAAACTAAGTGGAGGTTTGGACAAACATCTTTTTGGCTTTCTGTTATTAAGGAATTAGAAGTTCAATATCAACCCAATTTGATTGACTTATAGAGTAAGGGAGAGATGTGAGTTAGTGGTGACTGGTGGATGGGACTAAGGATGGAAGTTATGGGCTACAGTTGCGAGGTTTATAGGTGACTTTTGTAACTCTATTATGTAGTAAACAATGTAATTTTATGGTTCAAGGTAACATAAGATTGGCAAGTATTTTCAGTGTGTCAAATGGAGGTATGGAACTTAGTTGCAAAGAAAAGGCCCAGAGAAGTGCAATTAGTTTAGTTTAGCCCAAGTTATTTCTTGATGTATGCATAATTCACTTCAGTTAGATGAATGCAGAGGTTTCCGTTAAGGTGTCACAATGCTTTTAAAACTCTAGATCGTGTTCTGGTTGGCAACACTAGTAGGTATATTTTGATGTAATGGTACTTTTACTGTTTTATGT
Source organism: Monilaria moniliformis (assembly GCA_034509125.1). NCBI lineage: Eukaryota > Viridiplantae > Streptophyta > Magnoliopsida > Caryophyllales > Aizoaceae > Monilaria > Monilaria moniliformis. The sequence continues at coordinate 12,463 of JAYDZE010412021.1, read as the reverse complement.
TCTTGATTGTGATATGGTAGAAGGTGTTGTTGGTGTACTATTTTTAATAGTTGTAAACGTTTTCTAGTATCTTTTAATTCATCCTCTTGGGATAGTACTAGATTGGATAAATTGGTTTTTATCTAGATTGGCTTAAACGTAATCGGTGTTACCTCTTTTACCTATAGTGATGCTGATTTTTTTTTTTTTAATGGTAAAAGCTTTAGCATGGGTACAAGATACTTTTGTTTTTAGCTGAAAAGATGACATTTTCAGGCCTGAGACAGAAGAAGAGAAGAATTTGAAGGAAGAAATTGAGCAACTGAAAAAGGAATTGCTGCAAAAAACTGGTGAAGAACAAGCTGGTGTGCAAGATCAAATACATAAAATGGAGCAGGAGTTGGAACTTCTGGTCTCTCAGTTGGATGACAAAGTCCGCTATAGTCAGAGAAATTTCGAGAGGCAAAGCCCTGGGGCTGTTCGGGGTGCTGGCTTTAATGATAGACCTCCTTCTCGAACCGGATCTTATGAGGGCAGATCTGGCTTTCATGACCGACCTCCTTCTGCGCCTGGACAATATGAGGAACCTAGAGCAGGCTATCAAGAGAGACCTCTGTCTCGTCCAGGTGCATATGAGGATTCAAGAGCTGGCTTTGCTGAGAGACCTCCTTCTCGACCTGGGGCATATGAAGATCCTCAAGCTGGGTTTCATGAAAGACCCCGATCAAGGCAGGGAGCCTATGATGAGACCAGATCTTCCTATTCTCAGAGAGCTTCTTATGCAGATGGAGCATATCAAGATCCCAGAGCTCTAGATGGCAATGAGAGGCCTCGTTCACGTGGCTCTGTGAATTCATGGGCGAGACCAAGTGATGACAGAAGATATTTTCAAGGAAGTGGAGGCAGAGGATTTTCAGGCAGCAGAGATGTCGACAGGTACTGTCTCTTTAGATTTTTCTGTATTTCATATTTTCTCCTGCACTTGCAAATTAAGTGACTCAGCTCTTACTACTATATACCTTTGGAAGCTTCTTGAAAGTTTTCCTTTCTTGATGTTGATTGATGAATATGTTTGAGATATTGGTTCCTAGTGATCTTTATCGTTTATTAACTAGCAATTTGCAATCAACGAGTAAGAGAAGTGGCATCATATAAAAACTATTTGAGTCTGTTATTTCTATTGGTAACCATAGGAGGGGCTGTTCTAGCCCTTTTGGATGTCTGTACCTTACTTAGTTGGGAAACATGCCTTAGATGAAGGTGTTTCCATTTTCCTGCATTACGATTCTCACTTGCATGGATATATTTTGTATAACTGGACATGGGGACTTGTACTGGTAAGTCGATAATGCCTGAAACGGTAGTCGATGCAACTCTCTATGGTATCGGGACACTCTATGCTGCCTCATGATTTCTACTCATCACACTAAGGATCTTCTTACACGTATATTGCAACTTCTTTTCACTTCTGCTGAAGTCTGATGAACTCATTTGATCACTGATAACATAGAACTTCCCTATAATATCATTTCTGGTAATATATAATACACAATTGATCGTTGTACTTGTGTCATTTGACAGGTCAGGGTCGAGGTGGTGAACTCCCGGACCAGATTCTCCCAGGACTCGATTTCTTCCAGTCTTCCCTTTTGCTCGCTCTCTGACTAGTTAGATGCAATAATACACTGGCACCCATTTTCATCATTTCATGATTTTTGCTGTGAGGAATGGAGCTGGAATATCTAAATTCTGACAACGTACAACTCTTGCATTAATTGTTGTTGCATCTTGATGATGTGTAAAATTCTCATTTCCCCTCCCTTTTTTTGTTTCTATCCTTTTGTAGTGGGATCAAATTTCCATCTTCTCCAAAAAAGGGACATTGTAATGCATAACCCTACCCTGGTTTTTGGTCTTGCTCTGTTTTTACCTCGGAATATATTTGTTTGTTTACACTCTGTTCCTGCCTTAATCCAATGTTGTTTGATGATTCTTACTTTTCAGGCGATGTTGTTTCCATTTCCTTGCTAAAAATAGTGGAAAGTCGCTGTGCTGCTATACTTCTTCTTCTTCTTCTTCTTCTTCTTCTTGTTTTCTGAGACAGCAATTGTTTGAAATTAGGGTTTATATGTTTGGTAGATGAGGTGATACTGAGCATTGTAATGATTTTTTAGTTGGAATAAAGGGGCCATTTGCTATCATTTTCTTCATTCGATTCAATGAATTGGAAGAGTCGATGAGTTCCATTTGGGGAAGTGGTATATATTGCAATAGCGTCATACAACATACAAACAAATTATTCCAAAATAATTTTTTCATATATGCTATGCTGGGTGGAATATATTATGCGTCTCACCGTCAGAAACACTAACACCGGCGGAGAGTCACATCTCTCTTCTGGAAGGCTTCTTCCGTGCTCAAATTGCCTATTCATCTCAGCAACAAAACTAGTCAAATATGATGAGATGTCTATCTGTCTATTCTTCCCAATTTCTCACTCACATACTTCTATAAATCCAATAATTGACATGCTCATAATCCCATCATAAACTACCTCAGATTTCATGGAGTTCAAGGTTTCCACACTGCATTTCCTGCTCATAGCTCAGATACTAAAGCCAATCTTGGTTCTTGGCTCAAACACCTGCAAATTCCCAGCCATCTTCAACTTTGGCGACTCGAATTCCGACACCGGTGGCTTCTCTGCAGCATTTGGCCAAGCTCCTCCTCCCAATGGGGATACATTCTTCCACGCCCCGACCGGCCGCAACAGCGACGGCCGTCTCATCATAGATTTTATAGGTGTGTACCATTTTCTTGATTCTTGAAATTATATGTTTATGTTGAATACTTACATTTATCACAAATATATATGATTTTGTCACAGCTGAGAGCCTAAGACTGCCCTATCTCAGTGCTTTTCTTGATTCTGTTGGCTCAAACTTCAGCCATGGAGCTAACTTTGCAACTGCTGTTGCAACCATAAGGCCTCAAAACTTATCCCTTTTCAGTGGAGGGTACAGCCCGATCTCCCTCGATGTGCAGCAGGTCGAGTACTCGGATTTCGTGACAAGATCACAAGCTGTTAGAGAAAAAGGTGCCTACTTTAGCATATTTTCATGTCTGTCTGTTTTTCTTGCCTCATTTTAGATTCATTCCTGTGAAGGGTTCTTCCGCAGCTTGCTGCCGGAGAAGGGCTACTTCTCCCGGGCGTTGTACACGTTCGACATAGGCCAGAACGACATCACTGCCGGCTATGATCTCAGCTTGACCACAGAGGAAGTCAAGGCACAAGTTCCAGATATGTTAGGACAGTTTTCCTCTGTCATTAAGGTTTTAAGTCACCTTACTTCTTTCGGAAAAACCTAAGGCTCTTTAATTTTCGAGCACCTCAAAATTGCGTTAAAAATCTTGTTTTGTGGGGCAGAAAATATACAGTTTAGGAGGGAGAACATTCTGGATACACAACACAGGACCATTAGGTTGTTTGACATATGTTATTGATGCTCAAGCAGCTACTACGCCGGAGGTTGATAGATATGGTTGCTTGATCCCTTACAACGAGGCTTCACAGTATTTCAACGTGAAACTACACGAAGCCGTGTTGCAGCTGAGGGAGGAGCTCCCTCTTGCTGCAATCACATATGTTGATATCTACTCAGCCAAGTATGCTCTCATCAGCCAGGCAAAGAAATTAGGTGAGTACTAAAAGATTCTGTCATTTGAGGTTTATCGAGCTATGTTGAAAGTTCATTTGTGCAGGATTTGAGGATCCATTCCGAGCCTGCTGTGGCTATGGAGGGAAGTACAACTACAGCAGGTTTTCTAGGTGTGGGAACAAGACAGCTGTGAATGGGACAGAGGTCGTTCTTGCCAAGTCGTGCAAGGATCCATCCGTTTGGATCAATTGGGACGGGGTTCACTTCACGGAGGCAGCCAATAAGTGGATCTTTGATCAGATTGCAAATGGCTCATTTTCAGATCCTCCGGTTTCACTTGAATCCGCGTGCAACAGAAGCAGCTGAAGATGGCATTAAGCCTTCCTAGAGTTCCATTGATCTCATGAGTTGTTGAATGCTTTAGTGTATTAGAGTTGTAATTTACGGAGTTTTATAATCGGAACTTTGCTTAGGAATGTTGTATAAAGCGCGTCCCTTTCTTCCGTTTCAGAGCTTCAACAGAAAATTCAGAAGTAATGTGCAGAAGATGAAAAATCACTCAAGAATTCAAGAGATGCATAAATGGCAGCCTAATGGGAATTATCTTCATACAAAATCACATAACTGTTGAGCTTCAGCATCCAAAAATGGACTAAGATGAACTTCCTTTTGATTGAAATCACCACTTTGTAGTAAATGTGAAGCAAAATATTAGTCCAAAAGTCAACAACATATGTTGCAATATTGTTCACAAAAAGTGCTGATTAATCAAAATGGATCTCAGCAGAAGATTAGTCAATGGTAAAGTTGGTCAGCTGTCTATTTTTCCCAGTTTCTCACACATGACATATCAGACTTAAAAAAAGAAAAAAGAAAAAAAAAAAAGATAAACTTAGTGCTGGCTAGTCTTTTGCCCAATCAACTTCTACAATAGAAAATTCAGCTTCAAACATTCTGAAAATCCTGTCAAAACCCATTTCAGATTTCATGGAGTTGAAGGTTTGTGCTTTGGATCTGATACTTCTTCTTCTGCCAAACTCAGTTCTGGGCTCAAACAACTGCAATTTTCCAGCCATTTTCAACTTTGGCGACTCGAATTCAGACACCGGTGGCTTCTCCTCAGCATTTGGCCAAGCTCCTCCTCCCTATGGAGAAACATTCTTCCACGCCCCTGCTGGCCGTTACAGCGACGGCCGTCTAATCATAGATTTCATAGGTCTGTGAATTTCCATATCATTACTAAGCATCCATTTTCTTGATTCTTGAAGCTATATGTTCATATTTAGTGTTACTTTTGTTACAGCTGAGAGTTTGGGATTGCCTTATCTCAGTGCTTTTCTTGATTCTGTGTGCTCAAACTTCAGCCATGGGGCCAACTTTGCAACTTATGCATCAACCATTAGGCCTCAGAACTTGTCCCTTTCCAAGGGAGGCTACAGCCCGATCTCCCTCGACGTGCAGCAAGTCGAGTACTCGGGTTTCGTGACAAGATCACAAGCTGCTAGAGAAAAAGGTGCCTATTTCAGCTAGTTTTAACATATAAAATGGTCAGATTGGTCTGTTTTTGCCTATTTTCATACTCATTTCCATGAAGGGCTGTCCCTCGACTCTCTCCCGGCGAAGGACTACTTCTCCCGGGCACTGTACACGTTCGACATAGGCCAGAACGACATCACTGCTGGCATGGATCTCAACTTGACCTTGGATGAAATCAAGTCACAAGTTCCTGATATGATAGGACAGTTTTCCTCCGTGATTAAGGTATGGACATTTTCACTTGCTTCTTTTGGAAGGTTTTCGAGCACCTCAAATTTGAGTGAAATCTTGTTTTGTGAGGCAGGACATATATAGTTTAGGAGGGAGATCATTTTGGATACACAACACAGCACCATTAGGCTGTTTGACATATGTTCTTGATGCTCTAGCTGCTACTACACCAGAGGTTGATAGATATGGTTGCCTGATCCCATACAACGAGGTTTCGCAGTTTTTCAACATGAAACTACACGAAGCCGTGGTGCAGCTGAGGGAGGAAATCCCTCTTGCTGCAGTCACATATGTTGACATTTACTCAGCCAAGTATGCTCTCATCAGTCAGGCAAAGGAACTAGGTGAGTGAGTACTAAAACATGCTCATTTTTTAGATTTATCGAGCTATGTTGAAAGCTCGTTCGTGCAGGATTTGAGGATCCATTCCGAGCCTGCTGTGGCTACGGAGGGGATTACAACTACAGCCGGTTTGCTAGGTGTGGGAGCAAGGCAGTTGTGAACGGGACAGAGGTCGTGTTGGCCAAGTCGTGCAAGGATCCGTCTGCTTGGATCAGTTGGGACGGGATCCACTTCACTGAGGCAGCTAGCAAGTGGATCTCTGATCGGATTGCAGATGGCTCGTTTTCAGACCCTCCGGTTTCACTTGAATCCGCGTGCAACAGAAGCAACTGAAGATGGCATTAGGGCTTCCTATGTTGCTCCATTTGATGTGCAAATGGATGGAATTAGGCCTTTTTCCTACTGTTACATTGATGTCCAAATTCAGACAACAGTGGCAAATCCTTTACGCAAAAACACTAATGTGAAACCATCTACATGGAGAAATTACATAGTAGTACAGCTTGAGCAGCAAAAATGGACAAAAGCATTGTTTTGTTTTGATAAACAACACTTGAGATTTGATGTCTAAAAAAAGTAAGTCAAAGTCAATTTTGCCTTGTTGAACCTAAGTGTCCATTTGGAAAATTTCAAAATCTTGAATGTATCTTTGGTGCCATATTTTATTAGGTTTTGTTGACTTCAATCCCCACATTAGCAGCCTATTCGGACCAATTCGATTCGTATATCATCTTTTAGCAGAGTTGGCAAAGATTGGACCAAACCAAAGGGTAAAAGTGGACCGAGTTGGGTCGGACAGAAAAAATTTCGGGCCAAAACCTATGCAGCCCTATCCAGCCGGACATCCCGCCGGCCCTTCGAACCAGGCCGAACCACTTTCAACATCTCTATCTTTCACTCTCTCTCTCTCTCTCATGCACAAAGACAAGACACCACATAAGGACAACCTCGATATCAATTCAAATTGCTTATAACACAAGGATAATAATATATCATTATCACCATAAAGTACTTCAAATTGTAACGTGCACAATTTTTTATTTTTTATTTTTATAAAAATCCGTCATTTTCTTGCATGTATGCAAATGCAAAAGAATAACCACCCAAATATAAAATGATAGCTTCAGTTGCTCGAAAAGAATCATGGAGTTCAATGCTTTCAAATTACTAATAATGGCCCTAATTCTTCTGCCAACCTCAACACTAGGTTTCAACAACTGCAATTTTCCCGCCATTTTCAACTTCGGCGATTCCAATTCCGACACCGGCGGCCTATCGGCGGCGTTCGGCCAAGCTCCTCCTCCCAACGGAGCCACATTCTTCCACTCCCCCTCCGGCCGCTACTGCGACGGCCGCCTTCTAATCGATTTCATAGGTCTCTCTCTCTCTCCTTCTCTCTGTTTTTGGTGGTGGAGTGATGTGTAATCTGCTTTTGTTGCAGCTGAAAGTGTGGGATTACCTTATCTCAGTGCATTTCTGGATTCGATTGGAGCAAATTTCAGGCATGGATGCAATTTTGCGACTGCTGGATCGACGATCAGGCGTCAGAACACAACCATTTGGCAGAGTGGGTATAGCCCCATCTCCCTCGATGTTCAACACCTTCAATTTTCGGATTTTCTAACAAGATCACAAAATTTTAGAGAAAAAGGTACTATTATTCTCATTTATTCTGCACTTTTTCATGCATGAATCGGACATTGGACATTTGTTCTCTTCTTGTTTGATATTTGCTACTTTTTGAGGTAAACCAAGGGGTTTCTCTGTGTGTGTGTGTGTGTGTGTGAGAGAGAGAGAGAGAGAGAGAGAGAAAAGTGTGCTGAATATGGAGCTTGATTCAAAATTGATGTTCTTGTATATCTAAACACACAACTTGATACAGATTACAGAACACTATGTTTTTGTGTGGAAGTTCTTGCAATGTCTCCAGTTCCCTTCTTCAGGTAAAATATCAAAACGGGGGGAGGGGGAGAGAGAGAGAGTGAGAGTGAGAGAGAAGTGTGCTGAGAAGTAAAGCTTTATTCAAAGTTGATGTTCTAGTCTAGGATCATTTCAATACACAACTTGAGATTACTTCACTGCACATTAACTACATTTTCCCCTAAAGGGTTGTTTCAGAACCTCTTGCCAGAGGAGGATTATTTCTCCCGAGCTTTATACACCTTCGACATAGGCCAGAATGACCTCACCGCTGGCTACAAACTCAACTTGTCGACTGAGGAAGTCAAGGCCTACGTTCCTGATGTATTAGGCCAGCTCTCCCATGTAATCAAGGTAAGAAAACAACCCTAATCCGCCCACGGGGCCAGATGCAAATAATGGCTGTTGTGTTGTTAAACAGCTGATTTACGGCCAAGGGGGGAGAACATTCTGGGTACACAACACAGGGCCAGTTGGTTGCTTGCCGTATGTCATGGACAGGTTCTTGGTCACTGCAGCGCAGATTGACAAACATGGCTGCTCGTCTCCATACAACGATGTCTCACGGTATTTCAACCTCAAATTGAAGGAGCTCGTCTTGCAGCTCAGGGACGAGCTCCCTGCAGCTGCAATCACATATGTGGATGTTTATGCGGTTAAGTATTCTCTCATCAGCCAAGCAAAGAAACTAGGTATGAGTTTCCCACTTTTTTGTTTCTGCTGAGGGATCTGTGTTTTTTCATGTTTGAGTCGTGTTGATCAGAAAATGGCAGGATTTGAGAATCCGTTTGTTGCTTGCTGCGGCCATGGAGGGAGATACAACTACAATAGGTTCATCAAATGTGGGAGCAAGAAGGTTGTCAATGGGACAGAGACTGTTCTTGCTGTTTCGTGCAAGGATCCCTCGACGAGGATCAGTTGGGACGGGACACACTTCACCGAGGCAGCAAATAGGTGGATCTTTGATCAAGTTGTTGGTGGTACGTTTTCGGACCCTCCCGTTTCGTTGAAGTTTGCTTGTAATAAGATGAACACCTCACAGAAGTAGCTGTGATCATGTCCTCAAATCACAGATCTTGAAACATTGTTTCAGAATGAATAAAATTTCACTTTTATTGCAGCCTTATCATGGAAGTTTTGTTTCTTCTTTTAGTAGATGTGAATGTTTATGAAGCATGAAACCTTAAATCTGTGAAAAAATACCACATTTATAGAAAAGATCAGAAGCTACTTAGCAACTACTAAGGATTCATGGTTGTAATGGTTCAAGTCAATTATCATCACAGTTATGTCGTCCAAACTACCCCTACCAACAGCAAGATCAGCAAGCTTCTTGCATGCGGCTAGAAGCCGTCTCTCGTTCAAGAATCTGTTCCCCTTTTTTGGGAAACGAGTCTTCATCTTCGTCTGCTTCACCACTGAAATTCTCTGGGACTTGGCCGGAGGGCTTCCATCCTCGTCTGCACTTCCTCTCCGTCGTATGCTGCCCATTTTCTGGCCACCAGGGTTCCGTATCTGTTGCTTCTTGACACTTGAACACGACTGCATCACGACGTCTACTGCTTCTTCATTGCTCACCTATCACCATTGCACAACACAAAAACAAGATTGCTGATGAGCTGCTGCATTCTTGCAGAACTACATCAAAATCGTGATTTTCACTTACCTCTTCCCAGAGGCCGTCAGATGCTAAGACCAGGTACTTCATATCCGGATCCAAGCATACAACCTTCGTGTCGGGTTCTGCCATCACCCAGTCCTTGAGATGAGCATCTCCGATGCTTCTGGAAACCGCGAGGGTTCCATGAACTCTCCAAGTACCGCGATGAATCTCCACATATCCACCCTATTTTGTCACATGATCATAGCTCTAAAACTCATTTCAAGATTCACTCATTTTGTGCATATGATCAAAAAAGGAAGGACTCATGAGAAGTAGAAATACTTTATCCTCTATTCGCCTTCGCTCCTCTTCTCGCATTGGTCTGTGGTCCGTTGTTAGAGCTTCTGCCGATCCACCTCCCATACACAAAACCGCTCTGCAGTCGCCCAAGTTCGAAACCATCATTTCCCTCCCATCAATCAGTGCAGTCACACAACAAGCACCACTATCCAACCCCTGCAATTTAGGGTAAAGATTGATTTTATTTTTTTCATCAAATTTTGACAAGTTGTTGATTTCATGAGTGAGAATTTTGTGCAGAAACTGATCATATGTTCCACTTGAAGAAAAAGAAGAAGAAAGATTACCTGTTTCAAGAATTCCTCATCTGTTTTCAAAAAGCCTGCTTTACATGCTGCTTCTTTTTCATTATATTCTGAAATGTTTTCTAACATCTCAAAAATCTTTAGATGCAAATTCTCTGCAACAAATGCTGCTGCCTTGCTTCCTCCATGCCCATCATACACTCCAAAGAACCTCTACATTTCAAAACACTATCACTTTCCAAAAATCATACACACACACACTTGCAACCAACCACTTTTTTTTTTTTTTTTTAATTCTTGTAAAATCATGAAATTGTCGGCATTTTGTATGAATTTATATGTGCAAAAGCCCCCACCACAAAACCGAATCGAATCAAAACTGCACCAGAGCAACAAGAAATCTACAAGCCACCTAAATCCAAACAAAGATAAAAATCTCATCACAGCAACACCTCACTTCCTCACACACAAAAGGAAACAAGAATTCAGACCAAACAATCTCTAAACACCATCACTTTCCAACACACAAAAGCAGCAAGAACCCACATGCCACCTAAATCCCAACAAACCCCAACTCTCCCCACACCATAAATCCAACTTCCCAACACATGAAAATCAACAAGCGCCAAAAAAAAAAAAAAAAAAAAAAAAAATCGATTTTTACAACCACATTTCAAAACACCTTCACTTTCCAAAGGTTGACACACACACACACAAAACAGCAACAACCTACATGCCACCTAAATCCCAACAAATCCCAACTCTCCTCACACCAAAAATCTATCTTCCCAATACATGAAAATCAACATGAACAAAACAAAAACCCAAAAACCCAAAATGAAGAGTCGATTTTTACACCTACCTTATCACCACTTGCAGAAGCAAAAACCTTGTAGGAATCTTCCATGAACTTCTTCTTCCCTTTCAACGAATAAACACCCACCCCAGAATCAGCAAAACAGCATACGGGATCATCGCCGGATTCCTCAAAAATGGGAATCTCAGACATCACAGCTGGAATCTCGATTTTGAGCGGCCGCTTTCTCTTAAACGCGCCGCTCGAATTCGGCCCTCCAACGATTTCAGCTCCATCGTCCATTTCTTGGCAGATTTGAGCTCGAAAAATGTGAAATTGTGAATGGCGTAGTTTGGATTTTGAGCTCATATGATGGGTGTAACGGCTGGGGATTTAGGTGGGGTCGAAAATAGCTTTGTGGGAGTTTTTAATGTTTGATTTTGATAAAGTCAGAGGTGATTGGTCGGAACTTTGAATGTTTGTTACAGAGCCGTTATGGATTTGGAGGAATTTAATAAGCATACGATTATGTCAAAGCTATATTTAATATTTTTATCATTAAATTTGTAATTGTGTATTGATGAAATTAAGTATGTAATTGAGAAACTTGTATGTTGAAATGAAACTCTCAACTAAAATAAAATGGAAAATGGAAATGGAATCTATGTTGTAAAGATTCTAACTCGGGTCTTTATTTAATGCTCATCTATATATCTTGAGTAAATTAAATATGAGTAGATCGAAATATTTGAATATCATATTATTTTATTTTATTGGATTGACAAAGTTATTTTTATACTCACAGTCACTACCTCATAGTCATAGAATATCAATTTCAACAAATTTACTTTGTTCAAATTATACCATAATAACGTTTATTTAATCTTTTTATGGTAAAGTAAATATTAAATATATTTAACTTTTGGTACGTATTTATTAAGTATGTTTAAACTTGATTAAGCTTTGTTTAGGATTATCAATCAATCTTGAATGTTTCAATACTGAACTTGAGCTTATAACTTAATAACAAACGAATTAATCTTGAATTTGTCGAATTATTTGACATAGACAATGGTTCTTGATCTTGGCCGACATCATTCTTCAAGTTTTTTCAAGATTATAATAAATTATACATTGAAATATAGCAACCTAGCTACTTGTTCAAATGTATGTCACAATATTTTAGTATTTTACCATGTGAAGTAATTGACCAACTCAACTTAATTTGTATTATGCAATGATTGCAACTTGCAAGAGCCAAAGAATTAGAAAGTGAAGCTTTTGTTGCTCCTCATTAGCTGCTTCTGCTTGGGCTTCTTTTGGCCTTTTACTATGCCTTTCTGAATTGTGCATAATTGTTCATTACATGGAATAAATATCCATACAACAAACAAAACGTGTATGTGTCACGTCATGTTCGAATTGAAGGTTTTCTTATCCTTCATATTATTGCCTTTGTTTCGTTCGTTTATGTCTCGTTTGAAGTCCAATTTTCGATCTATTTTCGCCTTCAAACACGTATCGAGGCGAATTTTAATCCTATCAATCTCAAACTCCTTAATTCTTTAATCCACTCTCTCTTATTCTAAATCTTCAAGTACTCTGATTTGCCTTATTTAGCTACTTCAAAACACCCAAAATTGCATCAAATTAACACGTATAATTATACTCAAATGTGACATTTCGTATAATGATGAAAACAAATCAAAAAATGTCACACTAATGAATTGCCTTAACAAATATATATATTAGTTAAACACTATAGGGCTGTTCTTAGTCTAACACAACCATA
>JAYDZE010412020.1:0-35431 GCA_034509125.1 Monilaria moniliformis | reverse complement strand
CCATATTCCACTAACTTTTTCCACCCACTTTCATTCATATTTATTAACAAAGTCAAACAATTTATTAAAACCCGCACGGAATCAAAATGGATCGGTTTATCGCGGACGGAGAGAGTATTACGTATATATCAAAAGAAACAAAAGACAAATGCATACGCAATAGACCATCCATACTACTAGATACTTACATTATGTTCTGTTTCCATCACGAGTGTCTTTGTTTTAATATACCAACGATCAAGTTGTTAATTAATATACTTGTCAAAATAGTAGATGTTGCCTTAAATATGACATATTTATATTATAAGAGTGAAAATATCAAGATTTATTTAAAAGCATTGAGGGTGAAATCGTAATTGTACCCTAAAGGATGTAAATTGGCACTGGCACACCTTGATCTCCAACCACCGTTCATCATCTCACGCCAACAAACTTCCCATCCTCATGCCTAACTCACGAGTCACAGTCAGCTTCTTAATTATATAAAAACCATTCTTTCCTTTTTCTTTTTTTGTCGCTAATTTCAATTCCATAACCTGTAAACAGCGGCGGATCTGGGGGGCGGGAGGGGCGGCCGATCCCCCCACCCCCCGCCCCCACCCCCACCCCATCCGCCCCCCAATATCTACTTTTTTATGTTGTGAGAAGAGATGCACGATTGATTGGTGTTGAAGATTTGGGTAGCATTTTTCGAAAGATTGTTGAAACTAAAAAAGATATAATTTTTCCATTAGTTTATCGCTTGATTGAATTGGTACTGCATCTGTTGAAAGAGTATTTTCTACCAAGAAATTTGTCAAGACCGACCTACAAAATAGGATGGGAGATGACTGGTTGAACGACAATTTGGTGACATACAATGAAAGATCTATCTTCGCTACGGTTTCTAATGAATTTTTTTTGAAATGTTTTCAAGCTATAGATACTCGTAGAAGTCAATTGTCGTGCTCAACAAACTTTAGTGCTACTTGAATTGTAATATGTTATTCATGTTATTATAAAAAATATATTTGAGTATTATATTTAAAAATTTTATTTTTTTCCGCCCCCTATTTTTTTTTTGTCTGGATCCGCCATTGGGTAAAACGCATGTTTTTTTGCAGTGAATTGTGCAATTGCAAATAATACAAGTAGAAACTTAGAACACGCATAAATAGTAGATAAGGTTGTTTGCAAAGATTTACATCGTCTTAGGGAAAAACATGTCTCGCAATCAGAATTATATTGTTTATGGTAAATAGTTGACTTGAAAATAATGTGGCTTCTATAATTTATAAACCATGTACGCATATAATAAGAGAGGAGAGGGTTAATCGCAATTATACTTCCGAAATACATTTTAACTACAGCACATCTAACTTTATGATTTATTAAATATACTAATTATATGTATTTAATACGTAATTTTATCTTTACACTGCATTTATTAGATAATGTTTATATTTGTCGAAGAGCATGTTACTCTATGATTCTTATATACCATAATCACTTCATTTGACTGCTACTATTTGCACCAAAAAATAGTGTTAGAGGTGGCTAAGAATTTTATAGCTCAAATAAATTATTTGAATTGATGCAACTACTGAAACGAGGTCCTAAGGTATTTGATTGGATTAATTAAAGGTGGGCTGATGATGCAGCTTGAATTAAATAGAGAAAAAGAGGTATAGAGAGTTTAATGTAAAATGCATTTATGTGGATACTAATTATTAAACTAACAGGCATATTGTGTGCATAAGTATATCTTGCATTTATTTAGCGTCGCCGACAACATCGAAACCAAGTAGACAATTGTCAAATATTATTGTTTTTTTAATTTTGAAGAGATGGGTTTTGGAATTTATCCTCATCACGTAATTTGAGATTTGTACCTTAGAATGATGTGTGTGTGTGTGTTTTGCACACGTAAAGCTCAAAACGGCAAAACAACAATAGATAAAGGACAAAAAGAGGAGAGAGAGAGAATTGCGTGAGTTTTGGGGTGCATAACAGTGCAAACACAGCTAGGGATGTACGGTTTTCACAAATCGGCGGTTCCAATCAGAATCGGAACCGGCAGACTGATTTTGGAACTGGAACCAGCATAAACGAATAAATCAGAATAGTGAATTCGGTTCTGAAAGTTCAGTTACGGATCAAAAACTATAGAACCGGAACCGTCGGTTTTGAATTGGCGGTTTGGGGGTGCAGGCTAGGTGCGGTAGAGTGGCAGGCTATGGCTGACGAAATATGCGGTTTCTACTGCAAAACCGGAGGTGCACACGGTTTACGAAGTTTTTTTTTTAATTTCAAAATTCAAATTCAAATTCAAAATTTTCCCACTTATTTTATCTATGAATACCTCATCATCATCCTCATTTAGGTCATCCTTAACCCAGCCCTAAAAAAATCAGCCACAACTCAATGTCGAGTTGATACGTCAGCATTTTACTTTTCATCAACAACACCATTATCCCAGCCCCAAACAATTCAGCCTCACATTAGCCACAACTCAATTTTTTTCATTTCATGAAATTTTACTATTCTTTAATTTCACATATTTATTTAAAGTGTAAAATTTGTAAAATAACAAAAATTACTTTATAAAAATTCAAAATTTACTTAATTAAAATTTCTAAAATTACATAAATTAAATAACAAAAATTATATTAATTAAATACCAAAATTTCATTGATTAAATGACATGAATTAAATTTCTGAAATTGCATTAGTTAAATATCGAAAATAACATAATTTAAATTTCTAAAATAAATAGATAAAAAAGAAATAAAGCATATTGAAAATAAATAAAGGAACAAAAATTGTAGGGAGTGGGGTTCAACCAATGAATATGCATTTATTTAACAACTTAATGTACAATAATTATTAAAAAAAAAAAAAAAAACTGAAATTGTAGGGAGTGAGTTTCGAACCCGCGTCCCCAACAAATAGGGGAAAATATTTTACCACTAAGCTACTTATCTTAAATGTAAATGAAATGAATATGCATTAACGTAAACATTAAATATACAAAGATTTTAAAAAAATGAACAGCAGCGGAATGGGGCTGCAACGCCACCGCGTTGCGGCTGCCGCAGCCCGGCATTCAGCCGCACCAACGGCTGGAATCGCAGCTGCAGCGAGGCCCGCCCACCCTGTAACCTAGCCGCGTTGCGGCCGCCCCGTTTTTGGCCCAAAATGCGGCTGGGTTAATAATGCCCTTAACACACTCATTTTGTATTAACAAGAATATTTCTTCTTTATCTCCAGTTTTTATGATCTCAACATCCATCATCTTCATTCTAACTCACCTCTCTTGTGATAACAAGAATTCACAGTTTTCTAAGACATTTGGTCGAGCACATCCAAATATTACTGCAGTATTAACAAGCTCAGATTATTAGCAATTGCCTCAAATATCCAATTGGAATGTGTTTGACTTTGACCTAGTGTTTTAAGATAATTGAATGTATTGTTACATAATTTCTCTTATTCATAAATCATTACTGTAATTTATTAATTATTGATCTACTTATACTCGTCTTCGATTTTAGATTTTAATCAACTTAACTTTTTTAAACTGTCAAAATCGGAAACTGGAACCGCCGAAAAACGACCAAAAAATGGACGGTTTGGAACTGGAACCGGCGGTTTCCGGTTCCAAACCGAAACCAACAATTTCCTTAGCGGTTTGATTATGGTTCCAGATACCCTCAAAATCAAACCGACAGTTCCAAAATTGTAGACATCTCTATACACGGTTTTGAGTCTTTGATTGCCGTGTACCTACAAGCCAAATTAATGGCTCAAAGAAGTGGACCTTTTCAGAATATTTTTTTCCTTGTGAACCCACCACCATCTATAGTATCACATGAAAACACAATTTACCAATAAAGAATCGAATAATTAATTCGCTACTTAAGTTAATAGTGTGAGTCTGAGATAAAGATGTCAAATTCATTTGATGGTTCTATTATTTGTTTATTGATAATAGATAAGTAAATGTGCATTTTCAATTTCACTATGTGACTACTAAGGTGTATAATTCGCATCCTAATACAAATAATAAAAATATCAACGCGAAGTGTAAAGTTCGAAGCGAATTCAACGTATAAGGGCAATAATATCTTCAACATGTTATCAGTTTAAAGTATTTTTAATTATAATTATTTAATAATGTGTCGGAAAAAGTTATCATAACTATCTTGGTAAAGAGTTCCACTTTTTTTTTTTTTTTTTGTGAGTTATGTCGATAGCCGAATTTTAATTACCCTTACCTACTAAACTTCCTAATTTATTAATTCCAATTATTCATCGCAAATACTTTATATGAAATGGCTCTAAGGGCATCCAAACAAATTGCCGAGACCTCACATTTCTCTTTCCTTATTTATGGATTCTATAATAATTTTTTTCTTAAAATTTTAGACCATGCAACAGAGGCTCTGCTTTAACTTTCTCTTACATTATTCATCTCTTAATTTTATTTTTATTTCATAATTCATATAATTTTCAATTTCATAATAAAATCGAATTAACTTGAATAATATAATTAAAATTCTAAAATTATTTTTAGAAATTAGAAAATTGCATTAATAAAAAATCTAAATTACATTATGAAAAGCAGTAAAACTACATAAATTAAGGTCTTAAATTACATTATTGAAAGTAGTAAAATTACATAGATTAAAATTCTAAATTATATAAATAAAAACTTTCACTAAAAGAAACCCAATTGTTGCTTCAAATTGTTGACAAGTTGGCGGTGATTCTCGGCTTGCTCATCTGCCATTTTAGACGTGTCTAATGCGTTGGCTTCGAAGAACAACTTGAGCAAGGCAGCGTGGGTGGTGTTATCCATTGGGAATCGCATTTTGCTAATCTCATCTGTCGCTGCAGTGGTCGTTGAGAAGGTCGCATTTCTCTTTCCCTTCCATTTCACCGCCTTATGGCCAATGGGGCGGCTGCTACTCGGCTCCTCCCTCAGAACTGGCTCAGCTTCGGCATCTGTGCTTTGTACGCTTGGGTCCGGCCGACCCGCTGCCCGATAATTTTTCACAAAAGCGAGCATTTTCCTACGTCTTGACATACTTGAATAGTTTCTTGTTCTCATTCAAGTATGTGGACAATGCATCCTTCAACACTTCCAACTCACTTGCACCGCTCTTTCTCTCCCTTTCGATGGAGTTGTAGATTGTGCAAAATTTGTTAATTCGGGGTTCACTCTGTCGTAGTGGTCCAGAAGTATACGAGGCGTGCGTTCAGGTACGCCTTGACGGCGTACCTCGTTACTTTGTGGCTACCTTTGCCCAGAAAGCCGTTCCTTTCTGTTGGTTTCCGCAGAACGCATCTTCGCTAACGTCGACGTATACTTCAAATATACGCATCGTTTCTTCTGTGTAGTATGCAATTTGACTTCTTGCTTCGACTTATCCGTCTCGTTGGATAAGTTGATTGCGTCGAGATGTGGGGGGGAGGACGAGCCGAAACAAGAAGAGTTGTAACCTGCCGGTTGAGATGCGTCGATAGCATTTGGATCGTATCCAAAAATGGATGGATCGATCAATTGCGACAACAAATGTTGGATCATCGTTTGATAATTGTGAGTATTAGACATGATAAAAATAGAGAAAATAAACAAGAAGAGATGAAATATATGAATTTGGGGTTTAAAATGAAGTGTGGGGTGTTGGGTATTAATAGAAGAAAAAAAGAAAAAAAAGAAAAAGAAAAAGAAAAAGTGAGAGCCGTTGGAAAATGCTGTTAGGAAGAAAAAAAATTAATTAAAATAGTTGTTGCCAGCTATTTTTTAAATTTAAGATTTTTTTAATTTGTAAGTTTTAAATAAAATATATATTAAAAAACGTGGAAAAAGAAATCCAGTAGCGGGGGCGTGTGTCATGCACTCGCGCTCTGATTAGCTGCGGCGCACGAGTGCACGACACGCGCGCCTGAGGGCGGAATGCAACCTTCAGCTCGTGCAGGCAACTCAAGCCGGTGTCTCTGAATGTTGAAATGGCGGCCAAATGAGGGCAGGGGCTAGCAGCTCGTGCCGCTGTTGCTGTTGCTCTAACATTATAGTTATGATCTCGAAAGTTATTTCCATATCTCAAAAGAATAGAAAATTATGTAAGAGTGAAAATGAAGGACAATTGTTTCAAAAAAAGTAAAAATGAAAGTAAATTGGCATTAACTATAAGTCAAGATAAAAAAAGTCCCAAAATGAAAGGCACATGATAAATTCAACGCCTATCACATATAAATCATTATCATGAATTTAAAAAAAAAGTTTGGAATTTGGAAAAAATATAAAATGAGAAAGGAGAAAGAACAACAACCACCATACACTACAAAACCACGTGTTTTAAAAATGAAAATTTCCGTGTCCGATCGTAATAATTCCGTCGTTAATATGCGATAGCTGAAATTTGGCTCAAATTTAGTGATGGATTTGATATTCTTTATTAGCGACGAACAATCCGTTTTCAAATTATGGTCGTCCAGCTCAGTTGACAAAAAAGAAGAAGCTAATAATCCAAGCATTTGAGTGGACGATATCACAAAATCCACCTACATCATTATGTTAGAATAAATAATACACCCCATTGCCACCTCAGATTCGCATTTACATTAATTTTTTATTTTATCAAAATAAATTGTCTATCCAGAAAAAAAAAATTATATACCCTTCTTCCTACTGGAGATTCCTTACTTAATTATGTTACTCATCATCTCATCATTAATCAACGTATGAATTGAAAAGTACAACAAATACGTAGTTGTAATAAATTCATTTGCTACACCAAATTCATTTAGGACCCTCAATCATTCACTACTTGCGAGATTAAAAACTTTTAATTGGAGAGACACCCATGATTGAAATTTAAAATTCTAAACCATGCATGCATCTGAACTTTCTTTTTATTTTATAACTATTTTATATTGGTTTTCAAATTATAGTCATTCATTAAATATTTATTAAATTTATTAAAAAACATGATTTTTTAGAATTACATATGTTATATATGTATAATATCAATTAAGGCACTACCATATAGTATATATGATCACTATATCATCACATAAGGTGAAAAAAAATACTATATCGTGTATAAGTGAGAGATCACTATACCACCACCACCACATAAGGTGAAAAAAAATACTACACGGGGGACCACTGACAAAATACCCGTATCCAAGCGGGATTGAATCAAAGACCTCTAACTAAAAAGAATCTTGTGGTGCCTTAATTTAACCATTTGAACTAGACATCATTAACGAAAAACACAACTTTCTAAGACGTGTGTTGTTAAATTGATACACAAAAGTGATATTATTTATCAAGAATTGCTACAATTTATCATTTATATCATATATCGAAAAAAACTCAGTATTTCATTTTAGCATTTACAAATAAGACTTGCACTCATTTTCACAAGCTCTCGTACGTAATAGTCAATTGATAATCTATAAAGAGTACATTATAGTCAGACTAAATAAATTTTGATATAATAAAAATATTAAGAGATATTGATGAAATTTTAATTGTAATATTTGACAACAGGTGGTCAATAAATACATACGCATACGCTACGCGCTTATCTTATTCTCATGCATTGCGAAGGCGGCCTCAAACTTTATTCCAAAATGGTGAAATCGCGAATAATATTTGACAATTTAGAAATTTGTATTCAATTTGTATGACTACGACTTTAGCAACCCCCCCCACCCCCACCCCCCCGCCGCCGCCCCCGCCCCCGCCCCCAACTCATAATTAAATGTCATCACATGATCCAAAACACAGTGGACCAAAAGGCAAAGTCCATCAATTATTATACTCAGAAATTAGAAATGTATGTATGCACTGATTCTCATTATTCCATAACTAATTTTTAAAATTTCACACAGACACGCACGCATACACACACTTAAGATGCATTTACTCTATCTTTGTTTCTTTAATTTAAAAAAATCACTGAGAAAAAAGATATCTTTGCATAATCTCAAAAGGTATGAACTGGTTTGCTATCTCCCTCTCCTCTTCTCTCTCTCTCTCTCTCTCTCTCTCACACACACACACACACACACACATCTCTGTGTCTGAAGTTATTGCTGCCGGTGTTTTGCAGCTTCCATCAATAAATATATACCATAACGGGCTCTAGTGTATTGCAGTAAGAATTCAGCCTAGAAAAACAGTCAAGATTCAAGATTCTTCAGCTTTCTTAGGAAAAGGTATAAATTTTCTCTGAAATCTTATGGTTTTGCCGTTTCTTTTGGCTCTTCCTGTTGCTTCATTAGCTGATATTGATCAAGTTATGATTTTTTGTTTGAGTTTGTTTACCGCATGATTCCATTGAATGTGTTGAAAGGATTATTAATTTATGACTATTATAGTCGAATTGGAAAAGTCAGAGATGTAGACATGCTTCGTATTGTTATTCTGTTATTTCTTGTTTGATCAGTATTTTATTTTTCTTCAATATTACCAGTATAGTTAAAAAGAAAAAAAATAAAAGAAGAAGAAGAAGAAGAAACAACTGCTTCAATCCATCAATTTCAATATGAAGATACGATCAGAAGTTTCTACCAAAATTTAATGTTCATCCATTGCCGAAATGTTGTTGTGGCAATTGGAATGTAGTTTTCTTGAATCTTGAATCACCTTTTAATTAGAAAAACAAAAAATGTATATTTTACCCAAATCAATTTGGTTGTTTGTATTGATCACAAATTGTTTTCATCTCATACTAAAGTAATTTTGTTGTGGGATATGGTGAGATAAGCTGCAAATAGATACGCCACTTGCAAATTTGATATTTAATTAGAATGCTTCAAGAGCCACTGTTGTGATTCATATGTTGAACACGGAACGACTTGCACCCTCAAATATTTAGAATTGTAGCATCTTCTTGTATGGATATTAGCAGTATAGCTTAGTGTATTTTTAGAGTGCAGATTGTTCCTTTTCTTCCTATGATTGGGGGTTGGTGAGTGGTGGAGGGAATGTGGGACTTGTGTGAGAAATTTCATCAGAACTGTTGAGATGAAAAGTTTGTGATGTTGGTAGCAACTTTCATGTTCTTTGGCTTGCTATACGCTTTTTTTGTTGAAAACTTCAAGCATGGAATGGAGTGTAGGAGTATAGTTTTCAAAACTCTTAAACTCTGCGTTTCTTCTGAGATAACGTTCTTCAACTGAGTCGTCACTTTGGGTAGTTGTGGCTGTGGATTCTGATGCGAATGAGATTTCTTGTTCAGACTTGGTATCAATTGAGCACATTAGTAATTGCAGGTGATCTTTGATACAGATAGTAGGAGTTGATGCTGCTGAAGAATCTGATGGAGGACAAGCAGCTGAATTTCGACCAACCATTTTTATCTGTGAGGCGACAAGCTCCATTAACTGTGACCTCTCAGAAACGCGAGAATAAGAGAATCGACAGCTATTCCTATCAAGTCAGGCCTCAGCTTCCTACTTACAGATCAGAGCTGAAATCCGGTCCTATTAGGAACCCCGGAGCCGTGCCTTTTCTATGGGAGCATTCCCCCGGACAACCTAAGGAGGAGACGAAACCACAAACTAGAATCTCAGAAAAGCCTCCCATCGCCCCAATGTTTCCTCCTGGGAGGAACCCGAAGGCTAAACAGCGCGATTCTCATGTTGTTTCTCGGAGAACTACTGGCATCAAGAGCCAAGCTGTTGATGCACCATGTACTAGTGAAGAGAAGAAACAAGATGATCCTGTTTCTTCTGACTCTCGTGCTGGTCCGACTTGTGATGAAAATGTGAAGAACGTCGAGAGCAGCAAAGATACAGCAAAGGAGGAGGGTTCCGACTCTGAGGATAGTGACGAAGCATACGTTGATGCACGGGACACACTCTCACGGACTGAATACTCTTTCTTGAATTTTAGCATGAGCGGCTTAAGCGGAGGGGAAGATTTAGATGTAAAGCCTTCTGAACGATTCTCGACTGATCCACAAGATCGCGAGTTCATGATGGATAGGTTCCTCCCTGCAGCGAAGGCGATGGCTTCGGAGACCCCTCATGCGCCCAAGAAGCAAGCCGTGCAAGTACAGCAGCAGCAGCAGCCGAAGAAAACAGCAAACCAATCTAGTAAGCCTTCACTTCGTTACGGGCCTAGTTTCGCGAAGAAGTATTCACATTACCACGAGAATGAGGAAGAAGAGAGTGATGATGAGTATGATCAGCAACCGAATCTGCCTTCGGTATGTGGTTTGCTACCCCGTTTTTTCTTGAAGAGTTCGCTCGGTCTTTTAAGCCCCGCTCCTGCAATGAGCGTGAGGACACGAGTGCTGGCGTCTCCTGCTAATAGAGGACGGCCTAGATCTTCGTCGTCTGGTTCTTACACTGAGATGGAGAATGAGGTAACAACACTTTGTTTTCTTCCTCACACAAGCCTCTTATTTTACCAATATGTGTATTTATATCTCTTTGTTTTTTATCAAGCAGTCCATCTCTGGTAGAACTGAGACAAAATCAATCGACAAAGCTGAACTCGATGGGGATAAAGTTACTTCAACATACAGTGATGCAACTCTGCCATCACATGAACAGAAAGAAGCTTGTTCGGTTCATGAAGGAGCTACGCATAGTAAGAGCTTGAAAACCTTTGAGGAGTTCTTGCACGATCGTGGAAGCTCAGATCAGGCGAGTTCAAGAAATCCCACTGCTGAGAAAACCGTCTATGTAGATACAGTACATAAGGCGGAATCACCAAATTTGAGGCCGTTTTCTCCCAACTTGTTAGAAGAAGATTTGCCTCACAAAGATTTGAAGAAGTTGCATACTGTGGATGGAGACGCGCAGTTGCTGCCAAACGCTAAGTCTGCTGCAAACCGGTGGATGGAGAAGCCTCAAGATTTTGGAGAAAATCGAGATCTTAGCATGGATTCGAGAAATAAAGTTCACTTAGGAGTGACTTTGTATAACTCTCAACAGAGTCATTCCGGACTCCCTGCTCCACCACCTCTGCCTAAATCTCCTTCTGATTCCTGGCTGTGGCGGACGTTGCCTTCCATGAACACGAAGAAATTGCCTCTGCACCCGTATTTTGGTGCAGCAGAGAACAATTGTTTCAATGCACCTGTAAGTGATATGAAGTGGGAAACTATTGTCAAGACGGCGAATGTGCAGCGTCGTCACATGCATTACTCTGAGGTTGGTTTTGCTCGTTGTTTTACATGATCTTGAAATGTTTTCAAGAACTGCATTCGTGTGTTTACGTTTGTTATCTGTTGTTTCAGGAATCGTTGACAACTATACCGGAAGCTTGAGAAACGCCCTTTTGGAAGCCGTGTGGATGTAAACACGATAAGGGCACAACCAGGGGCGGAGTAAAAACTTATGCAGGGGGGACAAATTTTCTCCAAGGGGCATTGGATGGGGTGCCCCTCCTGGGTATAAGGTGGCTCCGCCCCTGGGCACAACACCATATACTTCTGTTCTCTACTGTTAAATTTTGTCTTGATGGCAATGGGCTGGTAAATGCAGCTTTGATCTCCCATTTTCTGTCATGTACATGCAGTCTAATAAAACATATTCTTGTGTTAGTTTATATAATATGTGTGTACAAAGAAACTCGAGATTAAGTGCAACATAAATGGTGAAAGCTTTTCCTATTTGTATTGCCCGAGTTAAATTCGTGTTATCGTGTCGTGTTTAGTGTTCGACTTTTGTTTAGATTTCAGGTTTTCGATTTTGGTAGATGATGGCACCCGTTTGTCAAAAATAAAAAAAAACATGACATTATTAAAACCAAATCAAGTATTGTCATAATATACAGTATTTTTTTTCTCCAAAATAACAATAATTACATGAAAGTTTCCCCTTCCCTACATTCTATACTCGAAGTATGAACAAAGACCTAAGAAGGATAAATTTCTAATGACTTGTAGATCAAAACACAAAAGAAAAATTAAGAAGAATGACTACTTTATACAACACAAATTTATATTGTCTTAAACATCCCATCATATACCATCGAAAGAGAAAAGAAAAGATGCAAAACATCCATTGTTGCTTACTTGTTTCCAAAACACATTCCCACTGCTCGCAGCAATCGGCATTTGCTCCTTTCTGCAGTTGTTATATCTACAAACACTTCCCCTACTCTGCTTATATCAATCTTTTAGTATATCAAGTTTTCTCGTGATGATCTGGACTTGAGGAGAAAACCAGTACGTCCTCCGTGTGCTTTCAAGACCATTGTTGGCATGCCAAGAACAACAACTGAGCAGATTGCGTGTAAGGTAGGGTACGGTAGGTTGGTCACTTGACTGATGAAGCCATTCTAGTCCTTACATCATGCTTGCAAACTGGACAGAATGTGGCACACTTCTTCAACCACGAATTTACACAGCTCGAGTGGAAACCTGCAAATATAACTTAAAACCATTAATACAGCCATGAGAAGCACGAACTAAAGTAGGAGAAAGACAACAAAGATAATGTCTCCCTAAAATGAGACATTTTTTTCAGAACAAGGTTGAGTTTCCTCTATTTTCTCCTCTTGCAACTACTACAGAACTTTAGCATGCACAAAATGAGCAGCAAATACAAGGGCATTTAAACGATTTTGCAACGGATAGAGTTCTTTGTGCTGCAAAGGGAGGGGACACTGGCCCAGGGGTAGAATTGTCGCTTAGAACTAGATATTTCAAAACTTTGAAGATATTATCCAACTTAGGACGTTGTAAATGCATACGAGTCATAAGCAAGAACTTACCATGTTGGCAAGGAAGAATTTTTAGGCTTTCCCCATGTTTGTAGTCCTCGAGACAGATTGTACATGTCTCTCCTATGGGGTCAGTTAGATTCACAGAGCCGAATGTTACTCTAGGGAGCATATCCACAACATTATCATCGACAGCAGTAGTCCTTGTCTCTTGATGATTCCTCCACTGATTGACCGTGAAGCAGATTGAAACCAGGATACAGATTACAGCAAGGACTGAAATAAACGATATAACCAGCACCGTCCAGGCAGTTTCATCAACAAGTGAGATGATGCAGCATTCGCCTCCCACTCCTCGAGCATTCTCTCTGAGGGTCTCCCCTGCTGTGTTCGACACAAATACAGCATATATCGACAGTCCTTCAGGGTTTCCCATCACTATTTCACCAAGAGGAACAAAACTAGAGTGAGCTCGAAATGGAGAAAGATGCCTCTGCCCTTGCAAAGCAGGGCCCAGTAGGAAAGAAAAGACAACCACCAAAGGAATAAACCGCAAAGACCCAACAGACTGACATAGTAGGGAAAATTATTCAACTTACAACTATTGCATGCACGAACCACCATAAAGTTGTGGCAAGGTAATATTTAGGAGCAACGCGGATATTATTTCTAAACCTTTCGGTTTAGAATATCTGATCAGTATCGGCAAAGTACTAAATTGCTAGCTAGCTATGTGAGAGGTGACTGCAATATAGACTACATTGTTTAATTCAGAGGACATGAAACATTCATCGATCACTAGTTAGTTTTATCCAAACTTATCAAAATAACATTGCTTTAACTATAGGAAAGGACACACTACACCTAAAATCAAGTGAAAGTTTTACAACTTATACATACTTGTTCTATGAAGCTAAATAACAATGATATAAGCTTTTTATCCACAAACAGAAGAACTAACGACTAACGAGCCAGTTTAACCTTCTTTCGTATTGCGTAGAGATGGCTAATTTTTATTGAAGAGGATTTTTTATTTAACATGGCTCAATGATCATTTATCAATAGTATGTATGGGGGCATGTACTCTTAAAGGTTAACAATATACATGATTGAGTATTTTTATCTTGATCATTGGGATTTTTTCATCCCACCCTTTTCAATAGGATATGTATAAAGCAAGTTAGCTCAAGTAGTAGAAATTATCAAGGGCTTTAAGATATCCCAAAGTTCTAATCGATCTTAGTAAATAATTGATTACCCTATACTATTTTTATCTATCTAGACTAATCCTCAAACGCCCCCTAAATTGAATAACCATATTGTCTAAATGTTTGACAGTGTAGGCTGTTATAAATAAGAATCAATTTAAATTTTCATACAATATCTTCAACAAGCAAAAGAATTCCAATTTCATATGAGTTAAACATCTTCACCATGTAATAATGATAATAATACTAATAATAATATGATGATGACGATGACGACGACTCACTTGAGATGAGATTGTGGTTGAGCTGATCATCGTATATGATGGCGGCGCGGAACCCAGCTTCCTGCGCATTTCTGATCTTGTCGTCAAACGCGCATTTCCCCCTCACAATCAGAACAATATTCGCACTCTCATCACGGCCGTCTTCGACTTCATCGAGCAGCGGCGAGCAGGCGTCGAGCGGCTCAGCCACCCACAAAGCGCCGCAGATTGCGGTGCCGTTGAGCCCTTTAGCTGCAGTCAGAGATTCGAATTCGATTACAACAAAGGAAAATTAGAGAATGAATCAATTCGGAAGTAGAGTAGGTACTGAATCTGGCGGGAGTGTCCGGGAACGAAGAGGAGACGGAAGTGAGGTGGACGATTGAGAGAATTGGATGGGTTAAGAAGCAGAGAACAAGTGTGAAGATGAAGAATTTGGTCATTGATGATCGAGCGAGTTTCGAGGGATTGTGTTGTTGATTTTTATTCACGGAGCGCAATTGACTAATCTGTCCTCGTGTCTCTGCCGTTATTACACTTTCGCTTTCAGTCACCTTAACTAACTGTCATCGGTTTATTGGTAAAAATCAGAAAAATTAATTATTTGAAAACTAAATTGAAAATGCAAAAAGAACTCTTCACTAAAACCCCAGTCCCCTTTCTCCCAAAGAAAAAACCTCTTCACCCCAAAAAATGGCGGCCTTCAAACACCTTCTCTCCCGCGGCTACCGCCTCTCCAATCCGCCGCCGCCGCCTCGCCACCTCGTGACTCTTCTCCGCCGCCACTTCTCCTCCGAGCCCCAGTTGACCCCTCCCCCCGAACCCGAACCTAGCTCCCAACCTAACGCAGACTTCCGGAATCCCGTTCCTATCCAACCCGTATCCTATCCCGCCAAACCCCAAGCTCCACCGCCGGAAGAAACCCAGCCGGAATACATACCAGGAAGGCCACTCCGTCACTCAGAAGGCCAGCAAGAGAGGGAAATGCCGAATGTGGAGAGGCGGTCGTGGAGCCGGGATGAAATGCGGTATATGAAGGATGGGCCGGCGATTTCTCCGGTTTCCTACGCTGCCCGGGTTGCTCCGCTACCTGAGGATCGGGCGAATGTGGGGGAGGAGGAGAAGGGGGGTAGGTTTGAGGAGATGGAGGTCGAGAGGAGGAGGATTGACGAGTATAGCAGGAGGGGAGGTTTGAGGTATGGTAGAGTGGAGGTGAGGGAGGAGGTCAACTTGCCTTTTCCACAGTTGATTAGGGTGGATAATGCTGATAAGAAAACTGAGGAGAAGGGCAAGGCGGTTTATGACGTCAAGGAGGCTATTCGCCTTGTAAAGGTCGGTTTTTTTGACTTTTTTTGGTTTGTTCGTGTGCTCTGTTATATTGATTTGTTGACTCAGTTGAATTGATGTTGCATTTTGTGGTGTTTCATCATTTGGCAATGTTATGAATTTGATAGTGTTTTGTTCAAGAAGAGTGTGATCTATTGCCTCTGTGAGGAAAAAATGGGAAGAGAATTTGATCATAATTTAGTTGGTGAATTTGATGCCCTTAATTTGTTTTGAGGATTGTGATTGTTAGAATTATTTGGTTTGGAGCTCGTAGCGTTATAATGTTATTGTCAAATCTTGTTTTGTGCTTTTATGGTTCTTGCCAGTAGAATATAGCTATCAAGAATTGATTTGAGTTTCATGTTCATGCTATATAGTTTACAAGAAGCCTATGTTTAGAGCTAAGTATACTGTTTTCTTTTCATTGGGTTGTTTTCACATTGAGAAGCCTGTTGATCCTAAATCTGAAAGCTAGCCAAATGATTTTGTACTACCATGTTAAGTTATGGATTTTAAATCTGCCTCATCATGGCCACATTGTATGAGATAAATGATTTTCAGGGCTGATGTAGTTTAAGTACCTTAACTTAACTGTTCTCTGGTCAAAGTAAGTCTTGTGAGTTTCCTTTGATCAACAAAAATTTATACTAAGTTACTCCAGTCCTAATTATTTTTGCCAATCTTGTTGGACCTTGTATCACGTCTCATATGTTTGAGTATGTGAAATGAGTTTCTTATTCCATATCTTTCATATTATAACCGTCAATCTAATGATTCCTTTCATATTTAGTATTTGCAATTTTTCTTCTTCTCATTCATTGCATGCAATGCTCAAAATGATTTTTCCCCTTTTCTTCCTTTCAATGTATTAGTGCTAATTCTGATTTTATGTGATACGTTTTAGCAATGGTACAGGCAAATGCCAGGAAAACTTTTGAAGAAACTTTAGAAGCACATGTAAGAATGACTCGTGACTTGGTTCGAACTGATCTGGTATGTGAGTCGCTCTTTTCCTGTCTTTACTAGTTTCAAGGACAGTGCTACATGCAATATCATGGTCACAGACTCACATGTATGATGTTCGAGATCATCTTTTAGGTTTTGGTTTCACGAGTGTAATGGGGAAAAGTTATTTGAAAAACTTAAAAAGATTATATTTTGTTTAGCTGAGAAGGGGAAATTCTATCTTCTTACTGTTCAATTATTGTAAGGTATATGTGAAACTGAATCTTGGTATTGTTAATTTGTTATCTGAAAATCTCCAAGTTATGTGTTGTCACGAAAAGCGTGATGTAGTAGTCACATTCTAATTCTATATGCAATAGAACTTGATCTTTAAACTTCTCTTATCGTAAAATGCAGAAGCTGGATGGTTCTGTGCGCCTTCCACACGGTGCTGGCAAGGTACAACAGATTCCAAGTTCATTTGTCGTGTTCTTGCTGCTATAGTTCTTGTCTCTAATAAATTTGATCCTCATCAGACATATAGGGTGGCTGTATTTGCGGAAGGAGCATCTGCAGATGAAGCCCGAGAGGCTGGAGCAGATGTCGTCGGTGGCCCAGAGCTGGTGGAGAGCATTGTTGCTGGTGATTATAAGTTCTTTCTGAGCATTTAATTTAACATATACAATAAGCATATAGCAAATCAGCGTTGAAGCATATTTGCTGACATTATGGGCTATATCTCTGCTCTTAGCCCAAATATGATGCAGATCAACTGCCCCCCCCCCCCCCCAAAAATAAATAATGATAAAGGGGTGTACAATGAGATCTAATAGGAAAATTTTCATAAAGAAAATTGTTGATTTGGGATCTTCCTGTAATCAGTCAAAATTTTGATGATTTTATTGTTCTTACCATTATGAAATGAGGTTTTTATTTCAAAAGTAGGTTACAAATGATGTTTGGATACATGCAGGTAAAGCAAAAATAGACTTCGACAAGTGTATTGCTACTCCAGCCATGATCAAGCATTTGAAAAAGGTATAGATTTTGAATTTAAAAATATGTGTTATTAGCACCTATTGTTAAAGCCTGTATCTTATTGTCATTTAAATGCAGATAGCAAAATATCTGAAGAAATTAATGCCAGATACCAAGGTAAGTTCAATCAGCATCTTGTCATTTTGTGTAGCTGGCAATCAATTATGTCTCACAGTGATCTTAAGTGCAGAAAGGTACTCTAACCAATGACATATCTCGGGCTGTCAAAGAGGCAAAGGAGCGTGTTCCTTTCGAGAAAGACAAAACTGCAATTGTACACGTGCCCCTGGGAAAGGTATAGTTGTTTCTTCAGCACTTTTTTTCTTACAACTATAGGCGTTTTCAACACGTTTCTCCATATGCTAGCTCTAATTCTTGTATTTGCTTTTAACCTTCGTATTCAGGTTAAATTCCCAGAAAATAGTTTGAAAGAAAATATTGGTGCTTTTGTACATGCTCTTTTGCTCGCAAAGCCTGCGGGTTTAAAAAAAAGTAAGTGTGACTTCATGAGCATTTGGCATTTCATTCCTATTTTTGTTATAATATAATTGAGTGAGTTTTGGGTATCATGACTGGTGGGCTTTAATTTGAATCGAATATGTCCGTGTGCATATGACTGAAAACCGATAAATCTCCAGTAACTTATCTTGTGCAAAATGGTGTGTAAAAATATTTTTTCGAGTAAGTTGTGCTTGCACTTTTAATTCAGTGATGACCAAGTTCACATGGAAATGGTTTTGTATCACCAAAGTATAACTGTTTCTCGAGTGAGACTGAAAATGAGCCCCTTGAAGAACCTACAGATGAATGATTTAGGTTGTCATTTATATGTCATCTTAATGAGCATGTATTTGATGGTACCTGAAAACCTCGACATCAGATAAAGTTCTACTCATATTACATCACACTCGAGCTCAGTAAACTGAAACCGAAATGCAATAGATAAGCTTGTACTCAGCAAATAAGAGCTTGGCTTTTGCACCTGCATGCTGTATCACCCCCTATTTTGTTGCTATACTCGATAAGATCAAGAAAAAGGTCTGATTTTATATAAAGATACTGTCATACTTCTACTTAGGGAAAGAGCCCCTTCCACAGAATTAAATTTTAAATTACACTCTTTATCTGATAGAAAATGGCCTCGATGCTAGTAGCCTTACTTGGTTAGAAGTCCATTTACGTAGTGAATCTTTAGCTAGTTCTGCTTTTCAGGTTTACATTTGTGAGAATGCAATTGGTATGCATTAAGAGGGCGTATTATTCTTCATAGTTCTTACTCAAGTTTCGTGTTGTTGTGTTTGCAGGTTCCAAATTTGCTGGGTATGTAGACGCCTTCCACATCACCAGCACGGTAAGCCCGCATTCTTATCTGCTTGCTATAAATGTTTAATCATAACTAAAATTGTATCGTGAAACATAAAAATTATAGCGTGAAAAGCTATACTTGAAATTCCTGGGGTTTGGTGGAGTTTCTGAAACATGAGAGTAGTAACGTGGCCCCTAGGGAGGGCCTAGCAAAATTTATAATAGTCGGCCTACGTGGTAGAAATACTGGTATCACTAGGGATGAGTATTCGGTTCCTTCGGTCTGTTTTGCCAAGAAAAACTACTGAACTGAAATAATATAATTGTCTATTCCAATTTTGATCTATTTTATATAACCCGATCGAGCATCATGGTGGAATGTGCAGATGGGTCGTTCGTACCCCGTTTCAATTCAATCGCTGTCTATGGCTGCAGACCAGTTCAGCAAGACGCAAGTGAAGTGAGAAGGTGCATGGATCCAAGTTAGCCAAATCTTTTGTTGTAGCTAAAGGTATTTTTGTCCTCTGTTTTCATCTTTGCACTGCAAGGTTAGGGTATAGAATGTTACATCAACTACTTGATTTACTGTTTGCCATGTTTGAGAGGCAAGTTTTTGAATTGTCTATCAAATTTCAACATTTTCTTAGATTTTTATAAATTCAGAAATAAGAAATAGGTAGCTTTGGTGTTTCAGTATGTCAACAATTTATTTATTTTTGATTGATCCATTAATCAAGAATAGGGTACAGAGTGTTATTTGAACTCCTTTTTTATGATTATTGTGATTAGTAGGCCTTTAAATAACTTGTACAAATGATTTGAACTTTTTATACTAGCAGCCACAATGAAGGCTACATACACTAGTTAATTAATTTGTATTATCTAGTTAATTTATTCGAAATTATGAAAAATTATATGGGTCCCGTCCCGTGTCGTGGCTAGCTAGCGGTGTGACAATAATGATCAAATTTTCCAAACTTTGAAAAGTTGCCCTTAAGATTAATAATCCCTTTTATCATATTCCTGTCATGGCATATCTGCTTAAATCGATTTATTTAATCAAATTTTACAACTTTAGAGCTTATATTATTGCAAGAAAATTTGGACACATCTTTGAGCCCACATTAATAAATAAAAATATTTCATCCAAATTAGCCCGGTCCCACACGCGCGTGGCCCCACATCAGCCGATGGTCGCGTGGCTCGCTCCCCACTTTTTTTGTCGTCTTGTTACATTTTCTGTTAATAGAAATAATGTCTATCCATTATTTGTGTATTATTTTCTCGTATATTACAGATATGTTTGATAGGATAAATTAGACCAATATTAGATTATTAATTATAACTATGTTAGTTATAATTAATAATCTAATCTTGACCTAATCTATCTTATCAAACATACCCTACAAGTACAGCCAGTCGTATTCTTTTGGATTAAATGACACTCGCGAAAGGGGTTTTATACTGAACAATTGTTTGCATCGAGTCAAACGTATGACATATTGAATTTATTAAATATTCTTGCTTTTGTTGGATTTAATAGAAAATTCTAGAAAATGTGTCAACTTAGAGAAGTGATTTTATGTCATGTTTTTTAATTTAAGATAATTTCGGAAGCTTTTGATTGTGTTCTCTCTATAATTAAACAAGTATCTTCGGTTGTTAAAATTCACATTTAGGAAAATGTATAATTTTGATCTTACTATCCTTAATCATTTTATTTGTAAATTAAGAAAAATTAAATAATTCATACTAAGGGCATCAACAACGGACGTCTCACAGCCCGTCCCGGTGGGATAGGACGAGCGTGAGAGGGGTGGGGGGACGGGATGCACGAGACAGAGGAAAAGAGGGTGGCCCGTCCCGCCACGCGCTTCACTCACCCGCGGCCAATTACAGGGCGCGTTTCGCCTACTCATTGGCCCTGCGAGTCAGCGTCATTTTGACATTTTATTTTTAATTCGAAAAAAAATTCCCAACAACACTTAACGGCTAGCTTCATTTTTTTATTCATCCATACTCCTATAGATACACCACTTTCCTTACTTCATTTTCCACATCTATTCTATCTACTTTCACTCTAAACTTCATATTTTTCATCACATTCTTTCAATTTTCGAGAACCAATTTGTCCGGCGACGACAACCAAACCAATGGCGAGATTGGTTACTTCGTGAGAGCTACGGGGAAACACGCCAGGTTCCACCCAATTGCCGACTTACTCCATGTTGATGCCCCAAGGGGCATACCCCTACGAGCTCCCCATCCAAGGGACACACCCCAAGAGCTCCCCCACCCAGCAGTTGGACGACATTCAACTCTTTGACGAGCCGACGGGCCGCGGCTTCGAGTGGCATACACCTTGGACGAAACGAAATGGATCTTCGAGATGTCTGTCAACACAAGCGAGGATCCCATCGTCACAAACCAACAAAAACCCAAAGTATTTTGGGACAGAGTTGCCGCTGCATACAACGCAAACCGACCGTCATCTACCCCAGTGCGCATGCAAAAGAAGAATCGAGCTCATCTCGATTGAGTTCGCCCGAAAATATCTAAGTTCTATAGCATCTACAACAACTTGGAGAAAGATTGCGAAGCAGCGCAAGCGATGTGGATATTCTTAAATCCGCCATGCAAGTCTACCAAAACGACATCGACAGGCCGTTCAAGTACGTTGCCACTTGGGAGAGCGTCCAGAATGTCGACAAGTTGGCGTGTGGCACAGATTAGGCGCCGAAATGCACGAAGCATACCTCGAGCGGCCACTACTCCATAAGCGGTGGCGAAGGATTCGGAAGCGCGAGCGAGGGAGCGTCGGCGGGTCGAGTCGAGCTCGTCCGATCGGAACGAATGCGGCAAAGATAAGGGAAAAAACGCCGGCCTCGAGCAGTGCGACACCTCAACTGGACCCGGAGGCGAAGAAGACAGCCAAGAAAACGCTCATGCACAACTTGTTGGCGAAAACATATTCCAAAGCACACTAGTGCTATGACGCCTGAACAATTGGAGATGCACTAAAGATTGATCATCAATCTCCAGAAGGATTTGGATATGCTGCCGAATGATTAGTATTTTTAGGATTTTTAATTATGTAAATCTTATGAATTTTAATTATGTAATTTTCGATTTTCAATAATGTGTTCGTAGGATTTTAAATTATGTAATATTAGAATTTTTAGATTATGTGATTTTATTTTCTTTAATGAAATTCGCCTATTTTATTAATTTGAAAATTATTTTAATTAGAATATATAATAAATATAAGAAATAAGGAATGAATTAAAAATTAAAAGATGATAGTATAAGCGAACAGATGGTTAAGGAATATGGATGTAAATGTTCTCTTAAGATGAGATAAAAAGTGTTATGGTGTCCATCAATAATTGATGAATAGTGTAAGAAAAAAGATGATTAATGAATAAGATTATGAATGACCTAATGACAAGAATAAGATGAGAAATCTAATATTATTTTATGATGAAATTAATTATGAAATGAAACACTTATCCAATAACAAAATTCATCTCGAATTAAAATATTTTATAAAAAAAACAAATAGAATATTTATTGAGAGAAGAGAATGTGTTTCCCTACATGGTGATTATATCAAAAAGACTATTTCTCACATGGATAATAATTCTGATAATTCTTCAAAACATGATTTACTTTTATTATTAAAATTATATTCCCTAAATTCTAAAGCAATAAAAACCTTTTAATTTAAATCAGTTCTCTCAATTTCAAAGCTATTAATTTTATAACAGAGTTAACAAACGTCGCAGAAATTTCAAGAAGTTTGATTAATTCATATTAAACAAATAAAATATGCCAAACTTCTTCCCCATTATTAATTTATTTTTACGCACTGTTTAACTGTTCAAATATGTAACAAGTCATGTAGAATTATGAGTGCTATTTATTTCTTTAAAAATCGCTTCCCTAAAAAAGTTAATTTTTGTTTAAATTTATGAAGGAAGTTTGATATACATCTGAATCTTAAATTAAATGTAAAAAGGAAATTTTATTATGCTTTGTGTAAAATCTTTTCCACTAAAATCCAATTGCAATGTTTTATCAATTTGAAATTCAACTATGTCAAGAAGAAAATTTAATTTATTCCTAATATTTATCAATATTAATTTTGTAGAGTCGCATGGTAGAGTTGTGACATTTCTAACACTCAATTCACAATCACAATCACAATATATGTGTCAAAATATTGCTCAAATTTATCCGTGATAAAATATAAATGTAATTAATTAAACCCTAAATCAAGATAAGTGGAATATTAATATGTATATTTTGTATATTCATTATAAATTTCCAAAAATAAAATCAAACAAACCACCAAGTGGATAATCACAAATATTTATTAGATAATATCAAGTCTCATTGTATTTAGGGATTACATATATTCCAGCGAGTGAAAACAAAATCTCAAGGAAAAAAGACCGATAAACATTAAATAACACTTAAAAGATGGAGAGAGAGAAAGAGGAGAGAGAGATCACATGGCGTCGTTGCCGCTGGGACCTGAACAACATCACCATAACCCACCACCCGACCATCACTATCATCATTGTTATCATAATAATGTTCTTGACCAAGCTCCTCTTCATCCTCCCGCCGCCGTGAAGCTTCCCGCCGCCGCTCCCCGTAATATGGACACCGACAAGGTTTTAACGCTTCACTCTAGCTCCATCTCTCCCCATTTTTGTTTTGTGAGTTGGTCTATGGATTCGCGAAACCCTAGCTAGCTCTATTTTCCAGCTCGATCTAGCTTAGTAGCTTCACTTCGTTCTCGATCTTCGC
The DNA here is from genome assembly GCA_034509125.1 of Monilaria moniliformis. NCBI lineage: Eukaryota > Viridiplantae > Streptophyta > Magnoliopsida > Caryophyllales > Aizoaceae > Monilaria > Monilaria moniliformis. Next base: position 11,852 of record JAYDZE010412020.1, on the reverse strand, counting down.
TTCTTAATCGATCGGAGCAGGTGTTTCCGCGGCGATCTGACAGTTTGCGGTGTTTTTGCTTCTAGAATTCAGCGATTCAGCTGAGCTTTTGAGAGAGACTAGTGGATTTCTTCTTCTTGTAGTTTTGGCTGTTTCTTTTTTCTTTTCTTTTTTGTCATTTTGGAAAATAGTTGTTGAAATTTTCCTCTTTGGCTCTGTAGACTATAGTTGGTAAGAAGTATCCATTCCGTCGATTTTTTTCTCTGTTTTATGCTTATGTATTTTTACACAATGTAATTGGTAATGGTGTGAACTTTAGGTTTTTGTGGTTTCGTTGTACTCAATTTCGAAAGGAAACATATTCTGAAGTATTTGTTCCTTATTTGAACTTTAATTGCTTTTCTTTGACGGCGGATGAAGACTTCAATATGTGAGCTAGAGGTTGCTTGTTCTAGCTTCTGATGGCTTGTTTTCATTAAGTAATATTTTTCTGTTTCTTTCCTTCTCAAGTTTTGTGGCATGTGATGCTTTCTTCAAAGCTATAGTAGGTACCAGACAATGCTTTTTTTTTTCTTCTTCTTCTCTTCTTTTTTTTCTCTCCGGCTCTAAGCTTAGCATATCTCTTTAGATCCTTGTCCGGTTTGCGTTCCTTATTCCCTTTTCCTTGGGCACTTTATGATGTTCCAATTCATTTATCGTTTTTCCTAATTTGTGCAGTCATAATTTGAGGTGGTACAAACAAATTTGGTTGTTGCCTGTAGATATTCGTTTCTGTTGAAGTGTTAAGACGCTGGCTTGGTTTGTGTTGCAGGAAATGGCAGGGTCGATGGTGGAGGGGAACGATCCACTCACCGGTCACATCATTTCCACTACTATTGGAGGGAAAAATGGCGAGCCCAAACGGGTAGGTGTTGAGTCCTTTTTTGGAGATTTCATTTTCTCCGACCTTTTAATTATTAGGAAGGATTTGATGTCTAAAGAATAAATAGATCATGTTTACTATCCTAGATACTATTTGGTACCTGAGGGAACCACTAGTTGTTAGGTTTTGTGATGTTTCTAAGTAGTTTGTTACTTGCATTGATCATCCTTTAAAGGGAAGGAAACAGCTAACTTTTGATGCTTTGTACAGACAATTAGTTACATGGCAGAGCGTGTTGTGGGTAACGGATCATTTGGAATAGTTTTTCAGGTGAGTTTTTACATGACAAAAAAATGTGTTCACGTTGAGGCATTTTTCGGTGTTAATCAAGTACAGCTATTTTTCCGCAGGCAAAATGCTTGGAAACTGGAGAAACAGTGGCCATAAAAAAGGTCCTCCAGGATAAGCGGTATAAAAATCGTGAACTGCAGTTAATGCGGCTCATGGATCATGCAAACGTGATTTCCCTGAAGCACTGTTTCTTTTCAACGACAACCAGAGATGAGCTTTTCCTTAATTTGGTCATGGATTATGTCCCTGAAACTATGTACAAGGTCCTAAAGCACTACACCAATTCTAATCAAAGGATGCCACTGATTTATGTCAAACTCTATACCTACCAGGTATGAATTTATCTCGTTTGTGTTTTGTCATTTCTCAGAAAACATTTACCGTTCAATTATCTATAACTTAAATTTCAACATCTCTTTCAGTTATTTAGGGGGTTAGGATATATGCATTCAGATGCTGGGGTTTCCCACAGGGATATAAAGCCTCAAAATATATTGGTAAGCCACTCCAGATTTCTTTTCCTTTTATACTTGAATTCTTAATCATGTATGCTGTCCTTGATCAAGTAAACCTCTATTTTGGTATATGGAAGTGATAGAGTGTTCTCTGTTTACATTGCAGGTTGATCCGCTAACTCACCAGGTCAAGATTTGTGATTTTGGAAGTGCTAAAGTTCTTGTAAGTCACTTGATTTTGTTGCTTGATCTTTAAACTGCTATATTCATGAAGTGTGCAGACGTCGATGGGTGGATGCATCTTTTAATGTTACCTCTTTTGTTGTATGTGCTTGTTAAGTTGCAAAATGCCACATTTGGGTTCAAAAACTAACCAAAATTTCTGAAAGATTGGTACACATAATGATCTTGTGAGGTGTTTCAAGTATTCGGAGAGATGGGCTAAAATCTTTTGATATGAGCCATACGCTTCGAAGAAGAAAACGCAGTAGGAAGAATTGATTGTTCTTTTGAATTAGATAGAAAGCATGAGTAACAAACCAGCTTAAGTTGACCACTTACCTTCACCAAATGGAGAGTTGAATTTTCCCTCACAGAGGGAGGTCATGTTTTCTCACTCCGTTTAGTGTGTGGTCCACATTTGTTTAGTAGGGACATATCAGCTTGTTTTCTGGTCTTCTAACAAATAAGAGGTTGACATGACACTGTATATATATTTATATACACACACACACACATATATACACAAAGTTGATCCCCTTTTTCAAGATAACTAACCTACTGGTGGCTGGGGTACTTTTATCGATATCAACATGCCTGAAGTTATTGCTATGAATGTTATTTTCATTATGATAAGTTGTTGATGCCATTGGTGCCATGAATTCCATCTTCCTGATCCTGTAAGTTAATAATGATCAGGTGAAGGGCGAAGCCAATATATCCTATATTTGCTCTCGTTATTATCGTGCCCCAGAACTTATATTTGGTGCAACTGAGTATACATCATCAATTGATATCTGGTCAGCTGGTTGTGTCCTTGCTGAGCTTCTTTTGGGCCAGGTATGTGTCATTGCTGTTGCGGTGCATAAGGAGCTTCAATATTTCTTCTTATGCTCTATTTATGGAAACTATACTATTTTCTGTTTCAGCCTCTCTTTCCAGGAGAAAATGCAGTCGATCAACTTGTAGAGATTATCAAGGTGTGCTTTAACTTCACATATTACATTTGATGGATCATAAGAGTAATGACATAGCTCTATACCTCTAACTATCACACAACTTTCTCCAATAGGTACTTGGTACTCCAACCCGAGAAGAAATCCGATGCATGAATCCGAATTACACTGATTTCAGGTTCCCCCAGATTAAGGCCCATCCTTGGCACAAGGTATGTGTTTGTTTCTTATAAGCTGTATCTGGTATGTGCCAAAAGTTTCCTTTGTATCTGGTTGACAAATTATTTTACCAGGTTTTCCATAAACGGATGCCTCCGGAGGCCATTGATCTTGCTTCTAGGCTACTACAGTACTCTCCAAATCTTCGCTGCACAGCAGTAAGTTTGACTTATATAGCGCGCGCCTCTAGATTCTAAAATCAGATTCCGAAAATCTTCAGTAACAGGATTAAAGAATTTTATATTTCTCCATGCAGCTAGAAGCATGTGCCCATCCTTTCTTTGATGAGCTTCGAGAGCCCAATGCCCGTCTCCCAAATGGTCGTTCTTTCCCTCCTCTCTTCAACTTTAAGCAGGAAGTATGTTTCCCTTTTTCTCTTTTTTTGTTTTATTTTCTTCTCCTTATTCTCCTTCCCATTATTTCTTATTTAACCTCGAATTCTCTTGAATCGATAGTTGAATGGAGCTTCACCTGAGTTGATGAACAAGTTGATACCAGAGCATATCAGGCGGCAAGCTGGTCTGAATTTTCTCATTCCTCATCCTGCTGGGACGTGAACCAAATCAAATCAGACGGTATGGTTCATTTGATGGATGAGGAGCTAAATGGTCTCTTGGTGATGTTGTAGGTTGGTGGTTTTTGAGGTCTCCCAGTGATATATACTGAATATATGCACATATTGGCTACTCCATCGGTGCGTCTAATATTCGTTGTAGCTAAACAAGTTCGTCTCTTCTGTACATCCATTTTGGTTTAAACTCAAGATTATGATATGTAGGGTGCAAATATGGTTGTGTTGGTATTAGTGTCAGTCCCCAGGCTTAGCAGCAGGATTTTAAGTGTATTTTCTGTCCGCTTCCAGTTCCTATTCTATTTTTCTCCTTTTGACAACCTGTAACTTGTCAAATACTTAAAAGCCTTATTTTGAAGTTACTGTTTTGCTCTACATTCAAAGAAGCCATGGCTAGCTAAAAATTCTAAAACAGTTATTGAAGTTAAAACTATAGGAGATTCTCTAGTTTTATTATGGTTCAACATCATGTAGTGGAAAGGATGAAATAAAATGTTACCCCCTATATGGATCAAGAACCAACTTGTATCTTTGACCTTTATATGGTCTGTAGTTGTCATGCATGGATGTATTTATAGTAATATTATAAAATGTATTTTCATAAAAGATGCACCATTTATATTAGTCAAGATTTATGAACCGTATTGGTTTCTACTTATATTAGGGATAAATTTTCCTAGTACAAAACTATAAAATAAACTATGAGATTCACGAGAGTGAAAAATATTTGGATACATTGTGTAAAGTAATGAATCTTGCGCTGCACCGATTGTGCCTAGTCGGCCATGAACTAATGATGTCCTTTACTTCTATTTTCTTATAAAAAGGAAGGACCTTGAGATCTTCTGCAAACGGAAGTCGAGTATGACAATGCGCGGATCAGATGGTTGAGGCTTGAGGTCATACTCAAATTTTGATATTCTACGTAATAAAGGGCCAACTTTTATAATTTTATCAAAATACCAATTTACAAATACATGTATAATTTACAATTACAACGACCTAATTAGTTTGAAGTCCAACCCATTTATATTCGGTGGACAAATTTTACAATCTCATCACGGTAGATGCGACAGATACACGTGTTCACATACCATCGGACATAAATTACTTTTTAATTTTATTCTTTCAATATACCCATTTATATCATGCAAGTTTGATATAGTCGCACCAAACCCATGTCAAACTAAGAAATAAAAGTTAAACGTAAGAAAAAGAAAAGAAAAAGGAAAAACATAATCAAACAGACAAGTAATTAGCTAAATCGAAAGCAGATTCACCTTGCCACATTTCAAATGTCAATTAATACATCACATGTTGTAAGAACTTTAAACGAATCTTGCAAATCTCCTTTAAATTGCTGCATCTGCAACACTATCGGGAACATGAATATTCGTTGACTAACCAAAAGAGTTTCCATCTCTCGAGTTATTGGAGGTCTAATTTCTCTTCAGTACTTGTACCCAAATCAAAATTTTGTATGCTCACAAATCTATTTTATTTTCTAAGAATCACATATATTATGTCTCCATATATATATATATATATATATATATTTATACATATGAAGCATCCAAGAAGGAAAATTGCAGTCCTCCTAACCTGACTTGGTGACCTCATGTATAGCATTCGCCAAGTATCCAACATTGCCAGTCGTGACTCCAGCCATACTGTATCGGATTTATACGATTAGGAAGTAGGCACATGATATCCACTTCAAAACTAAAACACACACACACACACACAGGGAGAGAGAGGGAGAGGGAGAGAGGGAGAGGGAGAGAGTATGTTACCTAATACGCCCATTGCGAGTCATGTAAATGTGAAAATTGTTTGTCAAGCGATCTACTTGCTCAGGTGTCATGCCACTATAGCAGAACATGCCAATCTGTAGCAGTATGAATCTTTTCAGGATATGAAAAGGATAAAAACATTTAAGAAGTTATTAACAGAAGGAAAGAAGATAATGACCTGCTTAGTTATATGCTCCCATGAAAGAGGTGAGCCCAACTCTTCAAGATTTTGCCGTAGAGCAGTTCTCATTCCAATGATTCGATCAGCCATACCCTGGAGGGGAAAAAGTAACTCCTATTGTTACCGATAGTACAAGTAGTATATTTTCAGTAGACACTGGTCAATTTCCAGTCATGTATCAAGAAAACATTCTCGTGAAAAGAGATTTAAATTGAAAGAAAAACAATTTTAGGACCCTTGAAGAAACATTTTACTCTTCTTTCTCTCCTTTGTGCTTGGTCACTATTTAACATCGAAAATCACATAAGCTCCAAGCATAGGCGTTAGAAGTAATTTTCAATCAGCATCCATCAGCGTGCTTAAGATGAGCTTAACAGCCAAATCATGTCTCTGATGGAAGTCAATAAATAATGCAAAAAGATGTCAGTATATTACCTTAACTTCTTTCAGCCACAACTTTTTCAAATCTGGATCACTAAGAATGGTGGAAACAATGAGGGCACCATGAACAGGGGGATTACTGTACATGGGTCTTGCAAGCTGCTGCAACTGACTTTTCACTGCCACAGCTTGTTTCTCGTCCTCACAAACCACACTACAGTCAAGAAAAAAGCGTACTGTAAGAAATGGTCAAGTCTCATTTTATCATGGTTAATTGAAGAACTGGCATCAAGTAATGAACTTTAAATTGTAATATGATTTCAAGGTAATATTTATGTAGTTAGAAAATTTACCTGAGACAGCCCACTCTCTGACCATAAAGTCCCATATTTTTAGCATATGATTGTGCACATCCTATTAGATGGCCATCCTCAAGAAAAATACGAATTGACTTGGCATCCCTTTCCGGATCACCACTCGCAAAACCTTGATATGCCATGTCGAAGAAGGCCAAATGTCCTTTAATCTGAAGATAATTAATTTTACCACATTAGTAAATTTAACACATACTGTTGCATAATCCATGAACAAAAGAATATTAATATGCAAACTAGCAACATATACATGCAACAAAATTTTAAAACCAAGGAACGCGACCTTAAATTGGTATGAGATCTCTTTCCACTGTTCTTCTGTAGGATCCACTCCAGTTGGATTATGAGCACAAGCATGAAGGAGAAAGAAAGACCCATTTGGCGCATTCTGTGCCCAAAATGAAAAAGAAAGTAACAATCTAATAATATTTAGCTATATGGCAAGTCAGCAAACCGACTCAGTTCTAGGTGTATCAAAGTTATTTGCACCTTCACGTCATCCATCAATCCAGCAAAGTCCAAACCCTTTGATTCTGGATGATAGTAATGGAATGTTCTTTGGGGGACATGCGCATCCCTCCAAATATTATGATGACTGCCAGAATATCATAGTATATCGTGAATTATGAGAGCAAATAGCTGTACTAGTGAGAGCAGAAAAACTGGTGCAAGTTATAATAGAATTTTATGGAGACTCATGACAGAATACGAACTCATGCATACCAAGCTACGCAGAAAGGATAGAATAACAGGAAAACTATTACTAACTTGGACCAGGTAGGAACTGGAATATAAATTTGCGAGTCGGGGGAGAAACGCTTTTGGAAGTCCGCAAAGAGCCTGCATGCACCAGTTCCTGAAAGAGCTTGTACTGCTGCAATTCTCTTATCTTTAATCAAGTCGGAGTCCTCCCCATAAGCCAGCTTTAGAGTCTCCTCAACCATGTTCACACTTCCGCCCATGGGAAGATATTCCCTGAATCAAAAGCAGTTAATTCTAAATCCTAAGTAAATAGTAACTGTCTGATTTAGAACCATTTTTTCTGGTTGGAGAATGGGGTTTGGAATTCGCACCCAATTTTGAACCATTTTACTAACAAAGAATTTAGAATGAGAAGCCATATGTCTTATTGACATAATTTAGATTGATTTTCTCCATTATAATTAGACTTCTATCGGAGACTGTACTAATGTATGAATCAGGGAATTTTTTAGAATTAGGCATTCCACTAAAACACTTCATGATATAGAACAACAATATGAACACACATCTAAGTTCAACCTGGTCCGAATGTATGATGTGAAGTATCATAATATAATACCACTATTTAGTTTCATTTTGCTTTCTCGAGCATATAACAATATTCTTCAGGTGTGATAAGGCTAGGATGGACTGAAAAAAAGGGAAAACAAAAACAAATCAGGGAATTCTTATCCTCGAGCTGCATAAAAAAGGGAATCCAACTGAGCATGAATTAAAGTTTGAAACAGCGGACCACTGTACAACTATAAGTTGAAAAGAAATGCATTGTGATGTACACTAAGAATCTTACATAATGCTTCTGCTTTATCACCTAACACCCACCTCCGACTTTAATGGAAAATTCTCGGACGGATGGGCTAACACCCTCCTTACTCCATCCATCCAACACCATGGGACCAATGAGTTGTGATAAACAGTATATTTCACCCGATCAGTCACACTATCAATTAGAATTCTCTATTGTAAAACAGTGTTTCTTATACTGTTCCATTGTATCATTTCATGATAAATGAGCAAAAATTATACGGAAACAAAGCACCATTGAACAAAATAACTGCACTCTGGTACTAATCATCACAGATCACACATATTAAGAATAATTTACTGCAGACTGTTAGCGATGATCAAACGAACTCAAAAATATAAAATAAATAATAATAAAAAAAAAACATTATATTTTGAGTTTTTTACGAAAAATAAATTCACAGCAGTAAATTTTAACAAAATAAATCTTACATGTTCAAATTGCCGGCGATTCTCCTCTCAGCTTCTCTGACGCACTCCAGCACCACCGGCTTTCCGTTATCATCACGATACGCACCCTTTTCACCGGAACAATGCAAACACAGGATCAGGTAAGAGAAAAGAAGGAAGAAGATCGCAATTTCATCAAAATTCACCAGATTATTTCTGAAAAACAACGAAATACGCAACTTCCGCGTGCATAAGTCAACATAATTCCGCAATAAACCACTGATCTGGTCCTACTAACCTAGCTCGATCAGGCGAAAATAACATCAAATGCAAACACAACACAAAAGAGGAAAAAGAGAAGAAGCAAAGAATAGCAACAAAATCCAGCCAAAACAACTGAAATGCATCCAAAAATTCGAAAAATAATCCAGAGAAAAGCGACGGAATACTCACGACGCCGACATTGACTTTTTCAGGACTAGGATCGGCAAGGAAAGCTTCAGTAACGCCAAGGATCGGATCCTTGGCAGCAGGCTCCACGTGGCGCCACCACGCCGTGGACATGGATCGCGCAGCTCCGAGCAAGCCGGAGTTGGCGAGACGACCCGATGACCCGGCCCGAATGAGGTGAGCCATTGGAGATGGAGTGCGGCGGAGCAGAAGCGAAAGAGCTAAAATGGGAAGATCCGATGCGATGGGAGCGACTCGGCCAAGTGCTCGACGATTAATTTATTGTTGCTTTTGTCTAGAAATGCGCAATCTTTTCGTTGGACAAAATCGCCGAGGTTTTGGCTGCGGAGTTCGGCGCGGATTTGAATTTACGTGGATAACCCGACTCAGGGATTGTTTTTATCGGGTTTTTGACCAAATAGAGAGGGCGTTATGGGAATTGCCGGTTTGAATTTTTTGGATTTATGGGTAATAGATAAAACTTGGTGCTACGTGAATGTGCATATACGTCCATTTATCGTTTAGGAGTTTTGGCATTGAGTTTTTATGTGTTTTTGAAACTAAAATGTTTACTTTACCTATAAAAAGAAAAAATTTATAATGTTTACTTTACCGGTAAACTCGTTTTAGGATGTGTTATTTTTATTTTAAATTTATCACACAATATCACAAAAAATGAAGGATAAGAACAAATGAGAAACGAAAAGATGGGAATAAAGAACAAAATATTATCAGAACGATATTTTATGATAATGTTATCATAGATTGAAATGAAAAGAAGAGAAAATGGGCTATTCTAATTTTTCCATCATGCTCGTTGAAAATGATCATTTCTACAAGAAAAAAAATGGGAAAGAAGAGAAAATATATGTGTGCCACCATTTTCTATCAAATAAAATCTAATCCTTTAATCGATAAAAATAATTCACACTAATCATCTTTGTTTATTTTGATAAATCAATTAATTTGAACTTGTTCGGCCATTATATTCTTCAAATAATCAATCATATATTTTATCAATTTATCATATCATTCAAAATAAATAGATAATACAGTATATCTACAAACTATCTCAAACTTTTTATTCTACTACTATGCATCAATTATGCATACTTTTAATTAGGAATCGGATGTGAGGATCATCAGATAAGTACCGAGACTTCTGTTAGCATGTTAGTTATGAGACTGTCCCAAGTGCCAACTAACTATGTATTCTAAAAAAACTATTTTAAAGCATATACAAAGTAAATTTCATATATTCCAGAAATATGCCGATTTTTTTATTTTATTTTTATGTTCATAACATAAAAACCATATTTATATTCTCGTCCATTTCAAGTGGCCGCTGGTGATAGATTCCACATAGTAAAATCCATTCTAAAATGTCCCACATCCACTTTCACATGGTTATCCCCTCAAAAAAAAAAAAAAAAAGAGGAAACTTAGTGGCTTCGTCATATATAGATCTGTTTCATTTCCGCTATCATATTATGCTCTGTCACATATCTGCTTCATGGGAATATAAGATTTAATTTAGTATTAAATATTTTATTCCATTTTCATTATTGACAATATTAGAATAATACAAGCATTTAAGGATCCAGTCATTGATGCTCTGTCCGTTAGGTAGAACCAATAATCTTCCATTCTTCACATTGATTAAATATTGTGGTTACATAGACATACAGCATACTTCTTATAGAAGGCTATAAAATAAATTTAATATATTTCGACATAACAAGAGGTTTATGATATTTAGAACTTACATAGATTAATTGTGCGACACAGGTGTATTTTCAATAAGTGATATCCTAGCTGTATAAAAGTCTATTGTAAAACAATTATGGACAATACTTTTATTGTATTTTTTGTTTTCAATTCACGTCATCTATTATGTTTAGCAAAATCATGCTCGATACGCGACACACTTATTATGCATAAATTAAATTATACGTACGATGCACATAAAAGACAAGAATATACTATAAAAGATAAGAATAGATCAATTTTACTACACAAAATTTTAGTAAAATAGATAATAGTACATTAGAAAATTAAAAGATTTAATTAAAGTACTCCTGTAATGATTCGAAAAGAAAATGTTTAAATCTTTAACTTACTCTTTTTTATTGTTTATTAGTGTTGGATCGACTAGGAAACACAGAGAGGATAAAATTCAATTTCATATTGATTGACTTGCGTATTTTACATTGGCTATCTAAGGAGATTATTTTACATAACTAAGGAAAGAACTAAATCCGGCTGTAAATCATCTTCTCTTTATCGTTGATTTATTTCCTTGTTTGACACTCCCCTCAAGTTGAGCGACGACATTTCCGATGCTTAACTTGCCCAAGACATCATGGAACACTTTGGAATTCACGGCTTTGGTCAGGATATCTGCCAATTGTTGCTCTGACCGAACATATGGTAACTTAATCACTCCTTCATCAATCTTTTCCTTGATAAAATGCCGATCAACTTCAACATGTTTGGTTCTGTCATGTTGAACCGGATTCTCAGCTATACTCACTGCTGCTTTGTTGTCACAGAACAACTGACTAGGTTGGGTAGGAGGGAAGCCAATTTCTGTCAATAGCCTCCTTAGCCACAAAATCTCAGTAATACCACTTTTAACTCCCCGGAACTCAGATTCAGCACTTGATAATGTTACTACCTTCTGTTTTTTGCTCCTCCATGTGACCAAATTCCCCCCTACAAAGGTGAAGTATCCTGCTGTAGATCGTCTATCCACTGGGTTGCCAACCCAGTCTGCATCTGTGTAACCCTGAACTTCCAAATCTCCTCTCATCTCAAGTAATATTCCATAACCACTGGTTCCTTTGAGATAACGTACAATCCGGAGTGCGGCATCCAAGTGGTCCTCCTGAGGTTGGTGCAAAAACTGGCTTACTACACCTACCGCATATGCAATATCGGGTCTAGTGTGGGAAATGTATATTAATTTCCCAACTAGAAGTTGATATCTCCCTCGATCTGCCATTTTTGCATTATCCCGGATTTGCAGTCCATGGTTTAAAGGGATAGGGGTGTCTGCAGGTTTACACTCCAGAAGCCCAGTTTCAGTTAGGAGGTCAAGGATAT
>JAYDZE010411909.1:0-16765 GCA_034509125.1 Monilaria moniliformis | reverse complement strand
TATATATATTATATTATAGAATTTCTGAATCTCAAATATTCACATATTTATAAATTTCAGGTGGTGCTAGTGATGTCCTGGAAGATGATCATGTAGGAAGGGTAAAAGTGTTCGTGTACAGGCTCCCTAGCAAATACAACAGAATTTTTTTTATAGAAAATGATGAGAAATGCATCTAGCTACAAAGAATTATTTGAAAGTACTTGATAATTTTGAATATTCAGTAGCGTATTTATGTAATATGGATAATGCAATTTGAAATAAATGAATATTGTCAATTGGTTGAAAAATCAAGAACGTGTAAATTATTTCTTATTCATGTCATCTTTTCGATGAATAAGAAATTATTGGAAAGTCGATGAATGATGAAATTTGATTTTTGTTGATTTGCTGAAAATAACGAGTTACCGTAATTAGATACGTAAAATTTTTAAAAAGTATTAAAAAAAATAACTAATATTTTTTGAGAGATTACTAACGGAAAATTCCGTCAGTATTATTGACGAAAGTTTTGTCGGTAATACATCGGCAATTTTCAGACGATTCCAGCTCGCTCAGCCGAAATCCAAATAGGGGCTAATCTAAAATCTGATGGACTAGCCCAATTGATCATACTCAAACTATAAAATCGAAAATGTATATTTTTTGGAGAGAGCTTTCTTATATTTTTTGGACATTTTATTTTACAAAGAGGTTTCTTATTCATATTATTTAATTATTGGAATAACAAATTGTAATAAACAATATATTACCCAAAAAAAAGGCCGAACCAACTCATATACGAAAAGACTATTAAAAAGATGTAGTATTCTCTTTATAGACTTATAGTAGGTGGTATTTACTCTGTTTCACAAGAGTGAATGATATGGTTATGAATTTCTTGTCCTAAATAAAAAAAGGAAAAAGAAAAAAACTTATATCATAATCCACATGTCTAGTAAAGATAAAATAAAAAAGGGGTGGATAATGTGTGACGACAGCTGGGCGCTGACTATTGGGCGGTCGGCTTGGCCAGGGTGACGGTTGTGGTGCTGATGATGATGTTTAAGGAATATTATAAGTTCTTATTTATCCAACAACCATAAATTAAATGATGCGACAACTACTTTAATTTTCTTTACCATGATTTAACAATGATTTGGCATCAAACAATTTCATCTTTACCACATTTTTTTAGGAAAGGAGTTGGGATTGAACCCATCTTAAATGACATAATGCACTCTTACATGCTTACACGTTATGTCGTGCGTGTGTATAAGTGTATTAGTTAAAATTGACATAATGCACTCTTATATGCTAGCTCGTGAGTTGTATGTGCGTGTAAGCGTGAATTAGCTAAAACTGACCTGATCCACGTCCACACGCCGGAGGATAGTATGATAAGAGTGAGTATTATTTATATATTATTATATTGGTGAGTATAATTTGTCTTCCTTATCTCAATATGAGTATTTTCCACTTTGCATCAGTTTATTATGTATGATGAAGTGTTTTAGAGATGGTGTAGCTATTTTAGAGGCCAAACGTATCATGTTCGAATTGTATCAACATATGTATATGTTTGAGCTTATCGCACAACGGTGTATCGATCCTATGTGGGTATTTACAAGTGATTACTTGTACATGCTATTGTATATGAATACAGATCTATTTATTTTTATGTTTTGGCAGATTAAAATGAGTACTCTAACTTAGTTGTTTATCATATGCAGATTATTGCACAAAAATGTGAATTTATTCAGTGTGCATCGAAAATAGTTGCTATGAGTTCCTGTGGAGAAGGAATAGTTTAATTAGTAGACTAAACCTCATTTTACCAACTAAAGCCAAATAAAAGATTAAAAAAACTAAAGCCAACTCCCACATTTGAAGTGCTGTCCCATATATTAAAAGCATATAAATAAATTAAAGCAGCACCACAAGTTAAGAAATTATTGAAAAACTTTTTAGGTGTGAGACAGATAAATTTATCTGGCAAAGCTATTCAAACCCTTCATTATCTTACAAAATGACAACGCAACAGTGCCCCATTCAAGATTAAATATATATTATCTGATAATCATTAGTGAAGAGCTTAAGATAATATTAACTACTAATCACTGCACTTTAATATTGATAAGTAAGTTTGAAGTGCTGTATTTCACATACCATAGTGGATTCGCATATGGGCGCAAGCATATTCAATCTACATCTTTTTCACAGATGAAGTATTTTCTTCATAAGTATGATTTTTTTCTTGAAAATCTTAATTGAGTGCTAAAGCAACTATGCCACCTAAGATGAAAATTAAAAGTAGCCTTAAGTAAATAATTATATTGGCGTTATGAGTTGTCAATCTATTTAAAAAGAGTAGAAGAATGGAATAATTCTCATTTAAATTATAACTTTTCGTTGACTCTGGTCAATCCCATAATTTTTTAAACTGCAACATAAAATCATAACTTTTGACATTTTCTTAATTATTTCACAGATCAAAATTTCGGTGAAATTGGTGGTGACGTGTCACCCGGAATTCAACAAAAAGTTATGATTTAAATGACAATTATCTCATCGACATTGTTTTGAAGATCAGATGTTTTGTACACGTCGGAAATTCCGGCTGATACGTCACCACCAATTTCACCGGAATTTTGATTCGTGGAATAATTGAGAAAATGTCAATAGTTATGATTTTATATTCCTGTTTCAAAAGTTATGGAATTGACCAGAAGTCAACGAAAAGTTATGATTTAAATGATAATTATCCCTAAATGAAATGATAAAAATAAAATAAAACAATTTTGAAGTTTTCTTTTATTTATTTGTTGACATGATAATACAAAATAAAGAAGTGGGTTTAGCCACAAAAAGCTTTCCTTAAAATTATACCACTCTAGAGTATAATATTCTTTTTGAGTTGGAAAAATTAATAATATTAGTTATCATCTATTTTTAAAATTCTATTCATATATAATAAAAAATTGTGTGCATTCCGACGGTACATCCAAGCTAATTTAGTTATACCAATTTAGGATTTTACTTATTTTCAATTAAAATCAATTTATCTTTAATTAGAAAGTATAAAATTTAATTAGAGTGGATGCAGCTGAGGCTGTGCTCTTCATATTTTATGTTATACGCCGTTACAAAATTAAACATACATATCATTAAATGTCAATGAACAATAATTCACATAATTTAATATAATATCTCTTTATACAGCATGATAAAAAAATCGAAAAATGTAAAGAGCCAATATTAGTGACGAGGGTGGGGCCGAGCAAGCGAAGAAAATCGCCACTAACCTATATTGGTCGGCTACTAATTTCCGATTAACTATTCTCTAACTTCAACTTAATCTGATTTAGTTGAGGCGGCCTTAGAAATTAATCTTTAATCATGTATTATCTTAATTAATCCATGCAGTCTTGATCACATCCTCCCTCGCCTTCACCATAAATACCAAACACCTCTCCACAGTCACTCCCACCACACACCTCTACCAACACTAACTACAATCAATGACGAAGGACGTCGAAGCAGTGGAGCCAGCGGCGGAGTACTCCGCCAAGGACTACCACGACCCGCCGCCAGCGCCGCTGATCGACTTTGATGAGCTGACCAAGTGGTCCTTCTACCGTGCCCTGATAGCGGAGTTCATTGCGACCCTCCTCTTCCTCTACGTCACCGTGCTCACCGTCATCGGCTACAAGAGTCAGAGCGCAACCGACGAGTGTGGCGGCGTCGGCATCCTCGGCATCGCCTGGGCCTTCGGCGGCATGATCTTCATCCTAGTCTACTGCACCGCTGGAATCTCCGGCGGCCACATCAACCCGGCTGTGACTTTCGGGCTCTTCCTGGGGCGGAAGGTGTCGCTGATCAGGGCGGTGATGTACATGGTGGCTCAGTGCCTCGGCGCCATCTGCGGTGTGGGCCTCGTGAAGGCCTTCCAGAAGTCCTACTACAATCGCTACGGCGGGGGAGCCAACTCCCTCAGCGAGGGCTACAACACCGGCACCGGCCTAGGAGCCGAGATCATAGGTACCTTTGTTCTCGTCTACACCGTCTTCTCCGCCACCGATCCCAAGAGAAGCGCCCGGGACTCCCATGTTCCTGTAAGTATTTTCTTTGGCCGCCTTGCTATCGGGCCTAATCAGTCAAGTGATTATTTAAGAAAATTAGTGCATGATACGTTTGTTAATGATGTTGCCATTGGTGGGTGGTAAATGAAGGTGTTGGCTCCACTTCCAATTGGATTCGCAGTGTTCATGGTTCACCTGGCCACCATCCCCATCACCGGCACCGGCATCAACCCTGCTCGGAGCTTTGGCGCAGCCGTCATCTTCAACAACGACAAGGCCTGGGATGACCATGTAATTTCTCATCATTTTCGTTCAATCTTCTCATATAAATTTCACACACACACACACACACACAGATGTTGTGTATGTTGACTATAAAGAAAACATAATTAATGGTGTGTGTATATGATATATTTGTGCAGTGGATATTCTGGGTGGGACCATTTATTGGAGCTGCGATTGCTGCATTCTACCATGTATACATCTTGAGGGCAGGAGCCCTAAAAGCTCTGGGATCTTTCAGGAGCAATGCCTAATCATGAATATTATTAGTTTATCATAATAATATTTACTAATGGCGACTCTGTATGATCATCAAGCTCTAGATATTTTCTTCTCGATGTATTGAATTCTTCTTCCTTTTTTTTTTCTTTGTTTGTAATGCCGAAATGCCAGTGTATTTATCATCATCATCCTTTTCTTTTAATTCAAGAAAAATGTTTGTATATTTTTACACGTTGCTATCTCGTTTGGGATTTTCATTTGACCAAGAAATCATGGCATAATGATCCGACGGTGAGCATCTTCGGACATCGACTTTCGGGTCGACAATTTATTTATGACCAAGGCCGTCGGTAATTTGTTCTGACGGACGGGATCTGTCGGTAATATCTTTACCGACATTTCAACAACGCTGCAAGTTCGTCGGCAATTTCTATTACTGTAATTTCGGTGTTACCGTCGAAAATGTTTGATGGTAAATTATGAAGTGGTTTGATTACGTAACTTCCACCGAACCCCATTTTACAAGATTGAATATCCAAATATCATGTATGTGCTGGCATATGTAATATTAAGAGGGTGGAAAAAATTGTTAATTATAGCAATGGTGTGTGCGGAAAATGTGTGGATTAGGATTAGTTGATGCATAGTTTTCTTTTGCTTATCCTAAATGTTATCCACGAGTCAACTTCCCTGGCATCAGAGATGTATTATCATATTATTCCTTTCCTTGAGAAAAATTAATGGCTATGAAAATTAAATTAAATTAAATTACCAACTAGTGCTTTATCCTAATGAAAAGTTACAGGTATACATACACATCATTATATGTCATTTTCATAGAGTCACGTCCTAGATTATTTATACATTTTTCTGAAGCTAGTGATGGTTTAGCCATTTGATTATACGCTTTCACCTAATAAATAAATAAAATCATAAGATGACATTTGATCAAGACATAATGGCACAATTATAGAAGATGGTTATTAACTTATTATTATTAATGCATAAAATAAGAGCAACGACATAATTGAAATACTCTAAATGAATATAATTTTTATCCATAGTTGTCCAAACAAGAATATAAATAAAAATACATATTGAGATAGAGATATTGTCGGCAATGTTTCACGATCCATCCACTGCAAAATTTACAATACACTATAATAAGTTGCAATAATAAAGTACATTCATCACAGATTCATTAAAAACTACGTACTGAGCTAATTAGCCGCAAATTGAGCTAACTCGTATGCAGCTTGGTTAACAATCCAATAAGCATGACGAATACTAATAACAAATTCTTGATCTAAAAATTATTAGGAATCATTCTTTTCTTCGGAGAATCGCACTTAAGTTAGTAAGGCAGTGTTGGGGAAATTACTGTAAACGAACAATCACCGGATTCTCTGAAAGACGTGTAATCACATTCAGATCAAATCAATTTGGCGGTTCTACCAAATTATTCGATCAGATACAATTCAGAGATTTATAAATTAAGCTCGACCCCAGCCAGGGGCTGCCGCCCTTGGGCCCCGCTACCGGGGGCGCTGCCCCCGGACCCCGTCCCTCAGGGGCTTGGCCCCTAAGATCATAATAAATTTAAATAAGCTTGCAATTCGCACCTCCAAACTTATATGATGTTTTATTAAGACGATATTGGTCATTTAAGTTAATCTAATTACACTAAAATATCCAATAGACAGTTTCCTTACAACTGATAGATCGGAGGTTTGAGTCATTTAGTATGAATGAGTGTTTGTATGTATGAATTTTAAATCTCAAGAATCGAAAACATCATTTATCTATATAGTAATTGTGCATGTGTACCTGGATTAGGTAATTGAGGATTAAGTTCAATGGGATTCATAATTTCCTTGGGAAAACAAGAAAGGTAGGGTGAGATCATGGGCCTTCTTTTGGGCATATGATGGGCCGTAATGGCACGGGCCTAAACATATACAACTATGATTATGTGTACGTTGTTGTTATAAGAATTGCAGTTGAATGTTGGTAATATATGATGTAATAATAATTGAAATATGTCTCTTATAATATATAATAAACTTTTTGGAAGATTCATTTAATTCGATATAGTATGGTTTTAATATATACGTATAATTATTACATAATAGATACTTAATTATATAAAAATAATGGACAAATAAATATATTTAAACAAGAATAAGAAAAAGAGAAGGCATGGGCAATACTAGTTAGAGATTTATTTTTCCATTTCCACAAGTGATCGAAAATCCTAAATTATATGAAGAGTGGTATAAGAATCGACATTTTCTTGAATAATATTGCTCTCTCTTTAATCACTTGAGCACAACCAACCTATTTCCTTATTGAACTGATATTTTATTTGCTCGAGAATCTTGTGACCATTGTCTAAAACTTGTGAAGCCTACCTACCAAATTAGCTTTGCTGTCCGGGATTGATTTTAGAGGCAAAATTTAAAATAATCAATTTTCTTTAAAAAAAATAATTCTACCCACAAAATTAAAAGGGATAATAGCTAAAAAATACACCAACTATTGACCAATTCAGGTATTAGCCACAAATTTTAAAAGTGGTGAAAAAAATACGCGAACTTTATGTGTGTAGCCAATTTACCATTATCAAGTTTTCCGATGAGAAATTATCCCACGTCGCGTGTCCAGTGGCAAATTGGATCACGCGTGGAGTTGACATGGCATTTCTGCCTAAGTGGACAAATGAAGTGGGAAAAAAATTAGTTCAAGCATTTCATCAAACAGTTTTCGGGCCACAGTTCAGCTTTTCGCATGAAATCTCCAACTCGCCATTTATTTAAGACTAAGAGACTTTCTTCTTCAAGAATTCGTAAATGCTCTTCAAGACTGCTCTCATGTTTGTGTGTTCAAATTAAATAGGATGCGATCAACGTTGAATTGAAGATGACGAAAATAAGAAGAAGAAAAAAAAAATAGGCAGGAAGAAGAAAATTCACTATTCCTAATTAATCGTGAAACGACGCCATATGTTCCTTATCTAAACGGCGTGGTTTAGGCAAGCTGGCGGCAAGATGACGTAGACATTCCCAGCTCGCCACATAGGATTCAATTTGAGCGAAATTGAATTTTGTGGGAAATTGGCTACACACATAAAGTTCGTATATTTTTTTCATCACCTTTAAAATTCATGGCCAATACTTGAATTGACCAATAATTTATGCATTTTTTAGCTATTAGCCCAAATTAAAAATATAATAATTATGGTAATTTAAGTATTTCTCTCTTACACACACTCACACATAACTGGGGTGTGGAAGAGGAGGCAGTGATTTGTGATATAGCATGCGTTTGCAACTTTTTAATAAAATGTAATAATTGTGAGAATACACTTTGCTTTGAAAATGGTGCAGCAGTCGCCTCTTATAATTGCACTCCAATCTGCATCCATTTTTATTTTACTACACGTTGCTGATCCTTTAAGATACGAGAACAACTTACCATAATTTATAAATTATTATTTTTTTAAATTATTTATAAATTTATACATTTATCAATTTTAAGAAATATATATACTTTCTTTGTTATTGCACGAGAAAAATATTTTGTTTCATCTCTTATTTTACTTTTTATAAGTGAGTGTATTGTATATGTGATGCACTCATAATACATACAAGAAAAGAAGAAATACAAGATATAATTTATGAAATGCCATTCTATAATTGATAATCTTTCATCCCTTGTCTTGATTATTAATAAACAGAACAAATTTGGGGATAATGATTTTCAAGACTCTTGAGGCTGAAGATTAATGATATATAATGATATCTACAATTTTTTCTAGTATTTATTTATACGGCACAATAGGATCTCTGATTAACCTACTTGAGTAGCATATTAGTTGGGAACCAAATATAATGTCAATGATTTACCTACTTGAATAGATCATTTATAATAGCTTAATAAGAATTGTGAGTATATAAATTCTTGCTTTAAAATTTTTAAGAATTTTTTTTTGTTAATAAAATGAGAACTTATTTTTTTGGGCAGAATTAAGAACTAATCGTATCCACACATTTTTAGGATCGGAGGAAATATAATCAGCCACGTGGCATTTTAATAGAAACCGAAACAATATTATAAAATAAGCCAAATATCATTACATGACATAATTGTAATAAAAGAATTCCATGATCCCACGATTTTAGAAAAAAATGCGAAAATAATGGGATCTCGTACTTTGTAAATTTTCGAAAGCGTTCAATTGCAAAATCAAGTAGAAGCATACTAATCAAATAGTAATATGAAATCTAACAAAAAGAGAGGAACATCTCACAAAAAGTGTGATACTATTAACTTCAATTCCAAAAAGGTTTTCAAATAAAGCCAACTCCTCCCTCATTTACAAATTACAACCTATATATAAACCACAGCTCCACATCCAAAAACACTCATCTCATACCAAATCCCCTAAAGGAAACACCCAATGGCTCCACTGTTGGTCTTGGCGCTCATTCCATTCCTATCTCTTTCAACCAACGCTGAAGATCGGGCTCACGGCCTAAGCAGTGAGCCCCCCATCGCAGTCTCCCCAGAGGCATTCACATTTTTCAACCCGGATGCGAAGCACCCAAGCGGAACTAACCCGTGTGACTCGTCACACTGTTCCACATTGCCTCTAGCAGCCACCGTGAAGTCGACCCCTGCCCATCAGAGCCAGAGCCCCACCACAGGCGGCCATGGACTGGGAGCCGGTGGCATTGCCGGCATTTCCCTAAGTTTCCTGTTTGTGGCCCTCGCAGGAATGGGAGTTTACTACGTAATGAACAAGCGGAAAGCTAACCTCGACAAAGCCAAACCACAGCAGCTCGGCGAGGTTTGAGATGGAACCATTTGGCACCATGCCTTCTATCCTTGTGTGTATTTTTCTCTCTTCATAACTTAGTTTTTGAGTGTGGAGAGCGGTGGATATAGTTAGTAACATGCTACTCTTTTGTTACATATCAAATATCTGAAATACGACATTCTACTCTTTTAGTATGATTTTATTTTTACCATTATTAGTTAGGATTCATTACATCTAATTAAAGTTTAAAAGGATGATTTAGTGCCTACTTTACATAGAAGCCAACTCACCGCCACACCATAGAGGAAGAACAGATAAAATGCAAATCCATAATGATATACATTTACTCATGCATTAATAAATAATATTGATACATACATATATGAAAACTGCAACATACCCAAATCATTACCTGTCTTAAAAGATCATGATAGCAATCCGACTCATAGACTGGTAACAGACATAAACAAACAACCTTATATCAGAGAAAATCATAGCCCCGAGATGGAAAAAGGAAGAGTGAAATTAAAGTTCAAGTGATAAGGCGATCACAGGAGCCATACCAATATAATATCACGGACTTTATATGTCTTCAACCTAAGGAAGCCATAATGGCCCAGAGGTGCAACACAAACAATAAAGAATACGGGTTGTACGTCTACGGAAAATACAATGGGGTCAACCGAACATTAAAACAAACACATTAGATCGCAACAAAAGACTCTTGTATTCGGAAAAATGTACATATGCTACACGATACATCCATACTCGTCCACCCAGTGAAGAAATTTCCAGGAAGATTCAAAAAGCAAAAACTAGCCGGAGCTTGGGAGGCGGAAGGACCCATGGCAGGTTCCATCTTTTAGATAACCAAGAAAACCTTCGCGACAGTTGCCCATGGGAGCATTCCTACCATCCACGTGAGCTTAGATACTCAATCATCGGCCCAAATGTGTTATCCACAGATTTATTCCAAATGTGTGCAAACTCTTGGCGAGACTTCCGCCCAAAAATAGGCTCTGTTAGCTGAAATGTAGTTGAAGCAGAAGCTCAAGTCACATAAAAACAATAGAACCAGTAACAACCATGAGATGTAGAGTAGCTTACAAGGTTAAAAAATGTTTAGTCAATGATTCCCCAACTGGCACTTACCCAAGCCCATTTGATTCTAGACACATCTATGCACACATGCATATACATAATTGCATATACAGAGACAGGTCCAAAATCTAGCGGGTTGGTGTACATAAACAAAACAGGTAGCATGTCCAAAATCATAAAAGAAAAAAAGAAAAGAAAGAGAGTTGCAAGTATTTACCAAGTCAAATGACGACATGTGTAAAATATTCTATTTATATAACAATTCTATTAACACTTTAGGAAGTTAATCAAATTTATAATTTCTAAATTAAATAGTTAAATGATAATTTAATAAATGATTTATCAATTGGGAACTTGTGCCCAAATTCTGTTATTAAAGAAGAATCCTGCAGATATGAAAATGATTACCATCAATTTTGTGACAGTTCACACCAACCAAATAAAGTAGGAGAGAGATGCCCTGCTAATATGATTAGAGTCACAAATTTCATAGTAAATGTCAAATCATTATATATGGAAAGAATCCACACCCAACAACTATCAATAAATGGTTCAACAAGCCATTCCAAACAAGTCAGAAATGAAGTTAAGGGTCAAAAGTAAAGTCATAAAGTGAAGAAATTCTCCCAAGTACAAATGAAAATTTCAAGATCTTCAATATGAGTTCAGTGTTTATTGCCAATATCATCAATGAAGTAAAGTTCAAACTGAAATTAAAGTGCAAAGCCCCAAAATCAATGTTACAGAAGCCGTGCGTGGAAGATAGATAACTGTCAGTTCCATCTTTGAAGTTCGAAGGTGTTATAGGCAGATCCCACAACATTCTTCGCTAAGATCATCAAAAAGTAGCATTCATTCTATAAGAGATTAAAGAATGAAGCCACATAACTAACATTTAGAAGCCAAAGTCATGCGTGGAAGTATTTAACTATCAAAGTATCAATTCCATCATTAACGTTCAAAGGTGATCTGGTGGATTCAAGAACATTCGCCACAAAAATCATCAAAAAGTAGCATTTAGTGGAACTAAGGCTTTATGCCCTCAGATGAATGCCACCAAATTCGAGAATTAAGTTCAGAAAGGATCAGAATATCAATTCCAATACTCGAATTCAAACCCAAGAAGAAAATTTATTGGAGAGAGGAACATAAGGAAAATAGAGAGTGAAACCACAAACTCATGCATTTTATAAAAAATAATACATTGTAATGCTTTTTTTGTTTTTTGTTTTTTTTGTTTTTGTGTTTTAATAAGAAGTTTGTGTTTTAATCTAGTTCACCAAATTTGGTGCAATTCAAAGAAAACAATTGTCCAATAATTTTTGCACATGTTATACTGTCAACTTATTACCAATCCTTCTTCTGCACTAAGAAGGTAGCTTCGGTAGCAAATACTCACCTTCGGGAATAACCATCAGTTTCCATCACCTTTGCAATGATGTTATTAGTCTAGCATGCCATATTTCCTAATCATAACAAAAGTCTCACTGATTGAGAACATAGGGACCTAGTTTCAGAAGCTAAAAACCCGTTCATGAACAAAATAAACCTTGCAGAGTATGCATGAATGACTTGTCGAGCATGGAATCTCTCTTTTCTTAATCCATCTCTTATTCCTCTTTCCAAATTGGGCAAATCACTAAATCTATGTGAATTTTCTTTTGTTTAACACTCTCCCTCTCTCTCTTCCTTTTCCAATTTGAAGTGACACAAGAGGGTCCAATGCAGTCAGCCTTGTCTACATAAACCTAGGGACCTCCTCTACACGGTCTTTAGCACCCACACGATGCAACCAAATGTTATAAAACCCCAGCACTGCCATTAGCATGCAGATACATTTTCTCTCTTTTGATCTAACTCATAAAAATTCTTAAGAGACCATACACAAACATTTTTATGTGATCAAAAAGATCTTCGATATAGCCATTTCACTTGTGATCAAATTCAAATGTCCTAATCTTTAGTCGGATGGCCACTTGTATTAAATATGATATACTTGATACTTTATAACAAATTAATATCTCGGATGCTGAATGTTACCAATCCAATGCAAGCATATATCTTTGTAGAAAAGATTGATAACAGAAGAAAAAGGTAAAATTTATCTCTTACTCATGAGAAAATCTGAACTATAAGGTTGCCCCCTCTGGGTAGAGATCATTAAAAGGCGGTAAAAAGACAGATGATAACTTTAGGCGGTAAGTTTATTTTGTAGCGACAATTAAAGAATTCAATGCAGCATTGTGGAACTCATACAATTAAAACAGTGGTAGTTCCGACCTCTTCATGCACCACAGAGCAAGCAGTATTTGAGGTTGATCACATTATAATCCCATTACTGGAAACAGACTTTGTTAGTCTTATTTTCAATATAAATGGAACTTACCAATTACCACAACCTTGAGATTCCATAAAAACATACAGATGTAGCTGCTTTGGAACATGACCAAAGACTCTTTGCATGATTAGTGAAAGAACAATTTGTAGTACTAATAACATTAACACAAAACTCCGTTTTTCCTCCTACAGGTATGAACTACCTCTGACCTCGCTCTCGGTCTCCCTAGTCCACACCCCCTATCTATTGTGTATAAGGCGTGAAATTAGCCGAATTATGGTGGTATCTCCCATTTATAATTTTTCAAAAAAGAGCATAAAAGAAAAATCAACAGTTATTTGTATGTTTGTAGCTCCCAGTTCAATTTTCACAAAACTACAGCCAATCCACTCAAGAAAGGAAGACAATTGGGGCACCCAATCAACTAACCCAATCAACAATCAACGAAAGCACAGCCATGGTTCACAATTGGCACAATCAACCACTTCTACCATTCCAGCAACTCATAATTTAAATCCAATGGAACTAATCAACAACATAATTACCTGAGGTTCACAGTGATTAATGGATTTATAGATGCTTCTACGCTGCTCAAAAACCACGGCCCCGGTTAAGAGGCTCCCTAGCGCCGCGCCCAATAGACGCTCCTGCGCATACACACACAAATCAAAATGCAGAAACGATAAGCATGAAAACTATATATACACAAATTGCCGAAATCGATGGGATTGATAAAAAAATAACAAAGAGAAACAAAAAGAAAAACCTGAGCTAGAACGCTGATCATCGTTCCAAGGTACTGGGACTATGATAGGAAGAGGAAAACCTGCTTTGGATTTCGCAAGGGATTAATAAGGAGAGGATTGATTAATTATGCTACACTATTGTTCTTGATCGTAAAATGGGCCTTGGGGTAAATACCGTATTGGGTCCAAGCCCAAATATATTTATTTTTTAATCACACGTCAATATATTTTTCTTCTATTCTTTTGGGGGGAAGACTCGCAGCGTCGCAGCCTCGTAGGGGTTTGAGTGAGCTTGTAAGCTCTTTAAAATAAGTTATAAATTATTCAATAATTTTATAAATTATAAAAATAAGTTCTAATAATTTTTAATTATAAATTTTTCAATCACAATTTACTTTTTATAATTTTATAAGTAATAATATTTTACTTATGTTTTTTTATTTCTTTTCGTTTTTTACTTATTCTTTTTGTTTTTTCTTTTATTATTTGATATCGTTTTATTTTCGATTCTTTTTGTTTTTATGTTTCTTTAATTTATTTCCTTTTTAGATTTCCTATTTATTAGTGTGTAGTTTTATTATTTAAAATTTTAGTTTTATGTTGTAGTAATATTTTTTATATTATCAATGTTTGAATTTTGTTGTTTTGACTTTTAACACAATTATATTAATTTTATTATATATTATTATTTTTAAAAATAATTTATTTATGTAATTAATTAACATTATTGAAATCAAATATAAAATATAAAATGTAAGATATAAATGATATATATATATATGTGTGTGTGTGTGTGTGTGTGTGTGTTCAAATACGAACCATGTCTTAGTGCAGAACTAAGACCAAATACCAACTGTAGGATATGGAAATCCGATCACTATGAGTATCGCCACGTGACATCCCATTTTGACAGATAAGAGCGATTATATCAATTAATCCACGTTCTGTTGTGATAATGGGCGAGATTTATTTGCACACGTGAAATCAACATATGATAAGTCTTCGTATACTTAGTGTACATTAGTATACATTTGCATAATATAAATACACATTAGCACAAGAGTCATAAATTTTCGGCACATGCCAAATCAACATATAATAAATCTTGTTATACTTAGTGTACAATAACCAGATGCGTAAAAATAGGTTGTTGAAGTCAAACAAAATCGTATCTACCATATCATATAAAATGAAAATCAAGATAAATCCGCTAAATCTGCATTAGTGGTAATGATTTAGTAGAGTTAATACTCCATAATATCGGTCATTCATATTTCAATCCAATGAATGAATTTTGATCCTAGTTCTACATTTAGGTATGGACCGTATAGTTTTATCCTAATGCACACATAAGCGCGCGCGCGCGCGCACACACACACACACACACACACATATATATATATATATATATATATATATATATATATATATTGAAAAAATAGACTTATAATAGTGAAGTTCATTGAAGAGTTAAAAATGAGATAATGTTATAATAGAATAAGTTTGGATAAAGTTAAAATTGAAATAATTATTGATGTGACACCATTATAGATATCCGGTATCGGACAATACCCGTCCCGATCGATATCTGTCGCGTATCGTGTATCCGATACCCACATATATTGGTTTCGAGTTTAGGGTCAAGTATTGAGCATGTAACATTTTCAGGTATCGGGTATATACCCGATCGGGCACTGGATATACTAGAATTACCCACCTAATTACCCGAGATTAGTGTTGCCCTTAATTATGGCATTTAGTTTTAGACTTTTAGTTCAGTGAACAGAAGTTGAACCCTGCTGCTACGCCGCCCACAGACAACTCGCTTTCTTTCACTCTTCGTCTCCTCCGACTCACCGCCACCAGCCCCGACTTCACCTCCCTCTGACATATTTTTGACTCACCGCCAACGTCACCTCCGACTCACCACCACCGTTTGTGATCGAAGAACAGGTCGTTGGATGTTCATATCGGGTAATCGCGCATTCTTCATCTTCACACCTTTTTTTGGTCGAATTTGACGTGTTTATTTTAGTTTACGTTTGATCACAATCCTAGTCCTTGATTATGCAGAAATCCCTTGAGATGATGATACTTCGAATTGTGTATTGTTTGCGCCGTTTTCGTCTTATAATCTTTCTTTTTTTGAGGAATAGCTTGAAAATACTTTACTGTCACGTATTTATTGTGGGGGTAAAATCTTGTAAATTGAAGCTGAAGATGCAGAATGTGATAGTCAGAATCTATGTTGAAGCTGAGTTTCCAGCAACTTGCTGTTGCCTAAAGTGAATGGACAAGGAACTGTTAGAACTTAGAAGATTAATAATTCTCATTCCCTAGATAATTACTAGAAAGCTGTTATTTTATGGCTGATAAATAGATGTAGACAGTCTTTTAGCAAGAAGAAACCTCAAGTTGCAGATGGTCTCACGATGGGATTGCATAATAATAAATGTATGTTCACTGTATTTGAACATATTGCAGTGTGGATTTTAATCACAAAATTACGTCTCATGTAGGAATCACAAAATTGAGTTGTACGTGCGGATACCCGCATGCATTGGTATTCGGGATACTTGAACTTTGTATCTGGTCAGGTGCAGATAGGAGACATGGCAGATTTTTGGATGTGGGTATCCGCAATGTCGGATGCGGATATCCGCAAGTACCCAAATTTGCAGGCCTACCCAAAGTAAAAAGAGAAAAAGAGAAAAAGAAAGAAGATAAAAAATAGCATTAATAAGTAAAAATGCCACATCCCATAAGTTATCTATGAAAAAGTCCTACTCCATGAAAACATATGAAAATTGCCTTAATTAAGTGAATGTACTATTATACCTTTAGATGTTGATATCTTGCATGAGATTTTGTATAAAGTCTTACATTTTTTAATACATTTGTACTTGTATAAGAAATGTGTAAGAAATACCAATTATTACGCGAAATATAATATTTGTGAGAGTACCGGTGAGAGTACCTGTAAGATATACCCGTGAAAATTACCAATGAAAAGTACGTGATTATTACTCGTGAGAAGTGCCTGTGAGAGTGATTCAATTCCTATAAAAAAGAAAAAATTGAAAAAATAATACTCCATTCGTCCACAAAAAATAGTCCCATTTTTTCCATTTTGGTCCGTCCACCAAAAGTAGTCCCATTCCATTTATGAAAACTTTCTCACAATACAATACCCCTA
>JAYDZE010411798.1:0-16765 GCA_034509125.1 Monilaria moniliformis | reverse complement strand
TTCTATAGCCATTCCCATGTAAAGTCTGTTGCTGACACTAGGCATTTAGAGGAGCTTTACAATAGATACAAAGGTAATCTATTAATTTATTTTATTGTGATGACTGCATTTTGTTTTCATAATTTTTGTCCAACATCTTCATTTTTCAAATTGTCTCTTGGTGATGAATTAAATTTGGATAGTCCATTTAGCCCCTATACTATTTCATGGGGTGCACATATAGTATTTTAACTTTCAAAATTGGTTCATCTAGCTCCTTGATTGGATGGTGTCACGCTGTTAACATCTCTTGCCTGAGTGTTATCATTTGTTAATTCACATGAACATACATTTTCATAAACACTAGGATCTTCTCACACACTTGCACACACTTTTACTGTCAATTTTTGTATTGCAACTTAAAAAATTCAAGTAACAATAGAGAAAGCCTAAATTAGCTCCATTTCTATCTCCTTTATCTGATCTTTTTCTTACCCAAGAGGGTTTATCTTTAATGTTCATTCTTTGTTATAATGCATGTGACATGCAGTCTTCATTTTCATTTTGGATTTTCCTTTTCTCACAACCCATAAGAAATCATGGCCTCACACAATTGAATTAGGTCTCTTTGAATTGAGGCATGGCACGCAATCATGTTTATCCTTTCCTAGTTCCTCTTGTTATTTTCTTTCATCTTCATTGATTTTGCATAACAAAAGGGGGTTTATAATTTGTTTAGGATTATCCATCTAATAATTTTGTAATGATCGGCATAGTTGGGTTTATAACTTGTTTAAGATTTCTTCATAACTTTTCTTATACACTCCATCGATCTGCTTCTGCAACTTTGCGTAATCATTTTCATCTTTTTGTATTACAAACTACGGTACTTGTGTCCGTACACACTTCATGTTATGTGGAAGGTCTCAAGAGGCAATGGTTGATCTTGATTTTGTGCATATACTGCCGATGAGACTACATGTTTGTCGTTAGGTAGAACTTGTGAGCTTGTATGCCATATTATACAGCAATGAGCACCTAGTAATTTTTAAAAAAGATGTTTAAGGTGTGTGGAGATTTTTATTGTTTGGATTGTCAATCAAGTCCTGTCTTGAATATTGAAGGATTCATATAATCTCCATTGGTGTAAGGCATTTCAGAGAAACCAAAATGGAACAATACCACTTGGACTTAGGCATGATGTAGCCATGTCATACTAGTGTAGACAATGGGTATCAAAGCCATGACCCAAACCTAACCATGTCTTACCCCTCGGACTTAGGCGTAATTATCCATGTCATATGGTTTATACCCTATAATCCTGGTTCATAACCTAAGACCGCACATCCCTGTATCATTTTGACTACACCTTTTCACTGAGGTGTGTGAACACAAGTGTGGTTGTGGAGGAAACCCTCACACTGCAAGGATGATTGGAATTCCTATTACAGAAACTCTACTATGATTGATATGTACAGTTCATGCCCAAGTATCAAATTGGGTTTGAACTTTGAACCATACGAACAAATCATTTAAGAACATGTAATGTTTGTGATTCTTGTTACCATTAACACTCATGTCCCTCAACTAAAGTCATCTACCAAAGTGATAAAATAGGGAGTGTGTATCAGGCTACAAGCATTGTGAGGACTCCATATCTCTACATTTTCTAAATTTAAAGTATGATTAGAATGAAATGAATCACTGGGGAAAGGTTTTTAATGCGATTTGGCCTATGCACATGCCTGGGAAAGAGAAGAATATGTTGTATTTAATCAGAAATTTTGTCAGATTGTTATACTGAAGGTGACCCTTTAGTGCTGTGCTCTGTGCTTTGATATCTTGAGCCCATGGTCAATGCTATTTTACTATCTAAGCATTCTTTACTCCTTAGCTTGGAGTAATAAGTAGATATTATGCAATAACTGAATCCAAATTGATTCCATGCGGTGGTTTGTAACCAAGGTTTAAAGTATATGAAAACTCCCAAAATTTCCTTGATACTTACGTTTGTAATGTTGATATTTAGAAATTTTGGTAAAAATGTTGATAATATTGGTTAGTACACTTTATTTGGATGAAAGTCATTCAAGTATTGATAAATATTTAAAATGTTTGATATCAATATGTTAGTTTATGAATAAGCATCATGTAAATATTGAAGGCATGCTGGAAAATTCTGAAGTTATGAAAAATACGATAAGTTAGAACTTAGTACGTAAAAATTGGGTTTATGTAATAAAATTCTGGCCAATCTGCCGAAAAGTTAACATATATTGATATGCCCACCACCAATATTTTCGCAAAATCAGATACCAATATTTCCACATACAACAGATGTTCTTAAACCTTGCTTGTATGCTGATATATAGAGCCAACGTAAATGCAAATGGACTGTTTCTGTACCCCCACCATTCCTCTTCAAAGAAAAACAAAAAGAATTGGAGTTCATAATGATAATACTCTGTTTTCCTCTTTCCAGTTCATTTTGATTGCAAGAAGTGTTCTGTTGCTGTTCAGTTGTTTTTTTTTTTCCTTCTAGATCCTTGCCTGTCAAATGTATTACAACAAGTTGTCTTCTTTTTCAGATCCCTATGCTGATATGATTTTGGTTGATGGAATCACCCTCCTGTGTAATGACCTTCAGGTAGATTTAGCAATTACAGTCACGTGCACACCTGTCCGTTATTTTAATGTTTGGAGAAGAAGATCTCATTATTGATGACATTGCTTATATTATATATGAAATTTCTCAAACCCCCCACATAAGTCCTTTCTTTACCTGTCTATTCTCTTTCTATATCTTTAATAGAGTGTAAATACACCAGTAACATGCAGAATGCTTTTCTTTTGCTAGGTTGATCCTCAAGATATTGTCATGGTAAGTTACATCTGAACTTGTGCATCTAGCATTTCAATAATTTCTCGATTTAATGCGATTGCTTAGGATCTTTTTTATGAAGCGAATTTTCTTTTGTCCAGTTACTGAAACATTAGTCGGTTGCTTTTGGTTTAGTTCTTATTTGTCCATCATTTAGTACCAACCCCCCCACCCCACCCCAAAATAAAAAGTTAAAGAAATTCCGATTTTAATAAAGTTAACACCAAGTTGCTTGGTCAGTACTTCAATGATAACATTAAACAGTAAAAATGATTTTCCATCATGTGTGTGTGCATTGGCCTAGCGGTAGAGTGGTTACTGTTTGAGGTTATAGGTCTCAAGTTCGAGTCCAGCATGGCGCGGTCGTTAAATTTAATGTTGCAATTAGCCAAAAAATGATTTTCCATCATAGAGACACGTCTACTTTACTCGCTAAATCTTCCTTTGAACTTATAGCATCTCCATGTGATAATACTATGGAATCCAATCATAATATTTAACAATATAAAAAGGTTTTACGTAACAAAGATATGGTTGAGGTGTTGTGAGTTTTAGCTACTACTATTGTATTATAATTCAAAAGACCTTCTGGTCTATTTTTTATGCACAAAATGTTCTTCTGAATGAATAATTTCTACATCTATCAATACTTCAAATATCAGGATTAAGGGTACTTGTATAAGATAGTTTTAGTGACAATGGTGAGAAGTACAGAAGTTATAGTTTTTTGTCCTTTTGCAATGATTATTTGGTTGCATGGGATTCTTTTCTACAAACCGTAGGCGCAGGATATCAGTTTTCTGTAATGACAATCACCAAAAATTATCTGAAGCTGATATATTTTGATTAATATCTTTCAGTTGAGTAATTCATTATCGAGTAAAATTTTCAATTAGGGGTGGGGATTTACACACATCTTTATGACTTGCTTTGCCATAAGTTAATAGGACATTGGTTAACTTGGAAAAGCGTTCATCAAGTTAAGCAGAACAGGTGGTCCAGATACTAATAACATAAGCATTATTGTTAATATTCTTTCATTAGTTAGTGGGACTGGTAATGCAAATTTTGGCTGATTATATCACCCAAAAGATAATCACTTGGTAAAAAATATGTTAGTTAGTTTTATATCAGGATTATATTTATTCCTATTTATAATTCAATATGCTATATTCTGTAGTTGGTTGTCTCATGGCATATGAAGGCCGCTACCATGTGTGAATTTTCAAAGCAAGAGTTCATCACTGGATTACAATCTCTTGGGTGAGTATTGAATAAGTCTTTCTAAAGCTTCTTATATTTTTATTTTCCTTTCCCTTGATTGAACACTGTGCTGATGGTGGCCTTTAACAGGATTGATTCACTGGAGAAGTTTAGAGAAAGGATACCATTTATGCGTTCTGAACTGAAAGATGAACGTATGCACTGTTGTCTTGTCACTAGTCTAGATTCTAGAAAATCATTTGTTTATCCAATTCAGTATTTCTTTCAATGGCTTCTTAAAATCCCTTTTCTCATTAA
Organism: Monilaria moniliformis; assembly: GCA_034509125.1. Lineage (NCBI taxonomy): Eukaryota > Viridiplantae > Streptophyta > Magnoliopsida > Caryophyllales > Aizoaceae > Monilaria > Monilaria moniliformis. The sequence goes on along the minus strand of JAYDZE010411798.1, from coordinate 12,384 downwards.
TATTCAATGCTATATGTTTTATGCCATGACTTGTTCTCTAATCTTTTCAGCAAAATAAATTTCACAATGTAGAACGTGTTTTCATGCTAAAAATTTGAAGAAATTAGTGATTTTGATTTTTTAAAAAGGTTTAATATCTGTACTTCATCTATCTGCTTTTCTGTTGCTAAATAATTCTATATAATTTGTCCAGAAAAATTTCGGGAGATCTATAACTATGCTTTTGGGTGGGCAAAAGAGAAGGTAACTTTCTTTACTCAATTGGGCTAATTTTTTACTTACCTAATCTTGATCATATTGGATGAGTCATGAGAACTAATATTTAGGCAGCTTCAGAAGCCATATTTATATGACTAAAAATGTAAGTGGTTCTGGGGGAATCGTCTGCAAAACAATGTGAGATATCATTATTTGAAGATTAAATCATACCAAACTACACACCACCAAGCATGGAAATGCAATGACAAAGAGTGTATTAATTCCATCACCACATAAAGAGATAAAGTATTCATCACTTAAATCGATGAAGGCATGTGAGTATATGCTATTGCACAGACTTTAACAACTCCAGAGAGACTTAGTTTAAGCCACTATGACCCTCTCGGTTTACTTTCTTTGATGCATGAGCAAATATTGACCTGAAGCTATTATACATTAATCTCGATGCTTTTAGGATCTAATTTGCTTTAGATTGTTTAACTCTTCTTTTATTAGTTTAAGTCCTATATCACACTGGAATGTATTATCTTCCAGAATTAATACTGTTGGTGTAAAAATGCTTGATCATTGGGAATAGTTTGTGTTTATTCAATTCCACATTCTTCTCTCTTCACTTGTTTCTTGTTTTCCAGTTGCAGGATTTATTTGGTGCTATTTTTGTAGCACTATCTTCCTTCCCCGTGTTCTCTTTTTTCTTCTCCTTTTTATTAGAAGAATTTGTATGGGGTACCATTACTTCAGTCAGCCCTCACCTTCCAATAGCATAAGCAACAAAATGTATATCAATTAATACTGCATTCGGCTCACAGGAAGGAAGATCTACATGTAGTCCTGAACTTGGAGCACTTATTGTAGTTCATAATGACACCCACTTCTGTCCAACCCCGTTTTTCTTATTAGTCTCTGGCTCTTCAGTTGTACTGCAAGCCATCACAATTCTTTCTTCATGAAGATGCATCATATGTCATGCATCAGATTTCTTTGTAAGTTTAACTTCCAATTTAGTAATGCACTCTAAATTTCTGTTAAGTACAGGGCCAGAAGTCTTTGGCATTGGATACTGCAATTGGGATGTGGCAATTGCTGTTTGCAGAAAAGCAATGGCCATTAGTCGATCATTGGTGCCAGTTTCTGCAGGTAGAACAAATTGTCTCTTGATAATGTTGACTGAGTTACTCAATTACTTCATGCCAAGAAAAAACTGGCGTGATTTTGCTTAAAGTGTAAATAGAAGAAATTCTCAACCATAAGGGTGAGAGATGGGGTCGGAGTCCTGTTCCCCTTCTCAACTAAAAATTGGAATGCTGAAAGCTTAGGAATTTTTTTTTTGTTTTTTGGTGGGTAAGAGTTTGATTTTGCTTTGATGAAGGATTTGATATTTTAGATGTATAATTTTAAACTATGAAAATTTGTGATTATTTTTCCACTTTGACTTTGTGGTTGATATGAAAAGATGATTTTTTTTTTTTTTTTGTGGTTAGTATGAAGAGAATAATATTTAAGTACGGGGGCTCCTATGATGTATGATTGTGATGTATGATAAAGGATTAGAAAAGTGAAAGTAGAAATTGGAAAGGAGTAAAACTAATGTGTTTCGAGTGTTCTGCATATTAGAAAATTGAGAAAAATGAGATGGAGATTAAAACATATCCTTAGTCTTTCTTATCTCATACCACTGCAGAACTTAACTAAAGTTTTTGACATATATAGTATTATATTTGCTAGCCCTAAATGGGTATTGGTACTGGTTATGTATTGTTGACAGATTGAATGTTTATTTGCTAATTCAGGCTCGGCATAACAAAGCAATTTCTCGTGATACCTGGTCACAGCTTTTGGAATTTGCAAGGGTAATTAATGAATACAAACTTTCTCTTGCATACCCTCGTGCGTATCTTCCTATTCCCTGCCCCCCTGTTTATTATGTTACAGTTGTGTGCTCATTGAGTCATTGCTGGCCTAATTCTAATTTAGATTTTGACCAAACATGTCTTCACTATTTGCATTTCCACCTGCAAATAATAGAAGAAAGTGACCTAAAATTTGGAACCTGTAAATTGTGATCTAATTACTGGGTAAATCTATCCTACCCTTTTGAGGTACAAGCCTATCCCCGATGATTTTTTAGATATCCTCAACTTGATTTTAAGTTTTTTCTTTAGTTTGAAATCCACGTCACACAGGATATATGTCAAAACATCAGCGGCTTCAGGTTGTATCCCATTGGTTTACTAAAAAATTCCGCTTATTACTGAGTGTTCTGGATTTTTTTTTTGTTCTATAAATGCAGATAGTGGACCCTGCATTATCAAACTATGATCCAGAAGGGGCTTGGCCGTATCTGATTGATGAATTTGTTGACTATTTGACTGAATATGGCATAATTGAGAAGGGCAAGTTGAGTGATTGGAGCTACAAACTTTGATTGCTTAGTCGTGTACTAATTTAATTGAGTTTCATCTTAGATTGATGATGTAAAATTGAGAGAAAAAACATAACGAACTTACAGCAATTGTGAGTTATTCTGTGGGGCTTGTTCGAAATCACACATTGATATCTTATTTTAAAATAGTTTGGTCACTTTAAATCGTTAGCAAGTGTTGGAAAGTATTTTGTGGAAATGTGTATTCGGTGGCCCTTGTTTCTATTGTATTATGACTCCTCTTTTGCCCTTCCGAATAAGATTGTATGAAATGTCCTTTCTTTTACCAAAATAGTAAGAGACTTTCTCATATTTATATTTAGCTCGAAGAGCTCTACTCTTTTTTTTTTTTCTTTTTTTCTTTTTTTTCGACTGCCACAGTATAATACTTAATGTCGGCCAAAACTTAGCGGATGGATATTTGTACTTGAACCAAGATGTTCGTTTTTGCACTTCGGCTAATCATTACATTGTGAGAACGTCTTCAAAAGGTTTAGACGATTCAGTGTAGATTTTACAATATTGTAGGCTAAAATATAGGTAATTTCATAATCATTTCCGTTGTACATTTATTTGTACAATGGAACATTCCATTTTTATACTATCTAATATTGAATTGATATGTTTATTAAATAATTGTACATTACATATGTTTTAATGCTTCATGGTATTTAATTACAAGTAAATGTATGTCTAGTAGGAACTTATGTATTTTTTTTTTTAACTTTTTTGGGATTTGGTGTAAATAATAATAAAGAAGTTAGCTTGGAGAAGAAGATAAGAGAGAGAAATAAGGGGATGTCGTGATATATTTTTCTCATAACAAAAGACTGCAGTATGTTAGTCTGTCCTTATATTTAGAATTCACTAGTTTCTGCATTGTATGTTTCCATTCTGACACTCTTGGATCAATTCTAATGTGGATTCTCAGTTGCTTAAAGTCTTCAGGTGACAAACTCTCTACCCGGAAAAAGAGACTAAATCCAATTCTAATGTGGATTCTCAGTTGCTTAAAGTCTTCAGGTGACAAACTCTCTACCCAGAAAAAGAGACTAAATCAACTGTAATAGGAAGACAATTGAATGCGGAAGTATGTGATTTCTAGGCATGAAAACATGTTGGTACGTACATTGATAGAGGTTGAAACTCATGGGTTATGCAACACGACATCATAGAGTCAACATGTAACGTTGCATGTGTCAGCCCGTCGTGCCTAGAAATTACATACTTCCATATTTTATGATTGGTTCTATCACCGTTGGTTCAATTCTATTTTTTTGATGGATTCTTATGAAAATAAGAGAAAAGCAAGAGCTCATAGTTTACCACGAGACATTATAAGTTATATAAGATTGATAATGTCCAATGGCGAGCTATTGACTCTTAGATTTCTTCTATTTTCATATGTATTGTAACTGTAAATTTGTAATATTTAGATTATGAGATTGTTTATTACTTAAACTTTGTAATTTGTAAATATTCTATTATTAAATAAATATCAACGCAAATATTTTTTCTTTTAGTTATTGCTTATTTTTATTGTTTTATATGTAATTTTTCACATGATATTTTTATATCATTAATTCATTATTATGTTCAATTTCCCATCTTCAACACATAGAATTCTTTTAGAAAAAATGAAAAATCGAAAGACCACCCCACCAGAACCGACCAAAAATTGTCAATTTTGAACCAGAACCGAAACCGCCGGTTACTGGTTCAAAATTGAAACCACGAATATGCCTATCGGTCCGGTTACGGTTTCGTTTTCCTTAATACCATAAGAGGCGGTTTGGAACTGAAACTGAGAGCATCCTAGTTCCACAATAGTGACAATTACTGGGTCTTCCTCATTCACACCCTTGACTAAAAAGACTGCATTTTCATCCCCAAACTCACAATCCGTTGTTACCACTCATCACAGTGTAATATAACTTAAAGTACTTAGAAATTGTTGTTAAAATCAATTTTGAAAATAAAATGTATAGATAACTAACAATAAACAAAACTGAAAATAAAATGAAAAGAAAAACTTGCAGAGAGATGAACAATACGTCAATACCCCGCATTTAGCCGAGGATTGGAGACCGCAATTCTGCGGTGCGATTAGAGTTCGCAGGTTTATGATTGGAGACTTATGATGGGATTTAAAATAAATGTATAAAAAAACAACAATGCTAGTGAGAGATGCTATAATGGTTTCTCGTATAACATATAAATCTTTATGTTTGATTAATAAAAATATTATTATAAATTTACAAAAGATACATTTTTACATATTAGTTGTGGTATAGTATAGGTAAAAATTAGTAATATGTAACTATTTACAACACAAAAGAGTGACACCATTATTTACATGTTTTAAAAAGGCCTTCATTCCTCAATTTATACGCTAGGGGTAGTGCACTCTATAAGCCTTTTAATTACGCAAATTCATAATGTAAAAGTTTCTGTATAAATGATGACTCCAAACGTAAATTCTTGGTGAGGCTGCAAACATATTTTGTATATATAGGGGAGTAGGGGAGTAATCAAATGAGAACTCACATTTTTCATTATAATTAATAATTAATCGTAACCGTTGATTTTGAGGATCAGATAGATGATATATTTTGCCATGTATAATATTAAAAAAAATTGAAAAAAATTATTAAATTCATTTTTTAATTAAAATAAGGGCAATTAAGTAATTTTTTTAATAATACACGTTTTCAGCATTCCTATAATTAAGGAAATAGATTTTGTTGATTGATTAAATAAGCTAGATTTACGGAAGGTAGTTATCATTTAGTAAACTTATGCCATAAGCATCACATCTAATACCAATAAGCATTACTCACAGTAAACAATAGCATTACCAATGATAGCAGAATGACATAAGCTAGATTTACGGAAGGTAGTTATCAGTTTTTAATCATACACGTTTTCAGCATCCCTATAATCAAGGAAAAAGATTTCGTTGATTGCTTAAACAAGCTAGATATAAGGAAGGTAGTTTTCAATTAATTATGGCATCAGATATATATATATGGTAACAGATTGTATTATGTTTAGAAATCAAATACAAATATACATCGATTTATATTGACCATCTCAATTCACGGGCGCCGTTCGTTGATGTGTTGTGTTACGTGTAATGCTTTCGTGTATTATGTGTAATGCCTTTCTGTAGTGTTTAGATTGGGCTATAGTTTGGATTAGTTATTTAATTTCACTAGGAAAAGATAATTATGAGTCCATTATTAGTAAATGAAGAGTGTTTTATACACATAATAGATAATAAGAAAATAACTTAATAATAAATAAAATTACATGACTTACACGAACATGATTACAAATATTAAATTTAATATCGTTATTTTTTCTTTTTTAATAATCAAACATCAGTATAATATTTAATTTTGTATAGATTAGTGAATGAAATTTTTGGGCTAATGTATAATTTAAATAAAATATATAAGTATGTTTGAAAAAATATCATAACTGGATAATGAATATATATAGAATAATCTTTGCATTTACATTTGGTCTAAATGATTGGGGTGGAATTACTATTAATGATGAATATATATAGAATAATCTTTATATTTACATTTGGTTTAAATAGTTGGAGTAAAATTATTGTTAATGCAATATTTATTATTAAATTAAATTAAATTTTAGGTAAATAATTGGAGATGATCTTACAGCGCTAGTGGTGGGGTGCAGCAACATGATGAGCATCATGGAGACGTGAAATTAGCATTGAGCGATTAGGGAATGACAAATGAAGTCATGAGCGCAAGGAAAGAGAATAAGAAATAATTCAAACTAAACTAACTTTTCTTATATGCCAACAATTTTATATTCCATATAATTAATGTGACACAATATCTAGATATTGAAGCTTATATCTTATGAAAATAATATAATTTAATTCATAATTAAGCAAACAATTAATAAGAGTTACAAAATTAAATTAATCCAAAAAAGTAGATTATTACTTTTGATTTAAAAATAAGAAAAGTCGCATATTGATTTTTATATATCGACCACGAACTAAATGAATATTAAATTGAAGTTCAACATTACAATGACAAATTAATATATCAACTAAAATAAAACACTACAATTTACTTTTTAGTTTACTTGTTAATGAATACTAATATAAAGCGCACTAGCTTAACATTTACAATAAGACTTCAGATTTTTCAGTCATGTATTATAAACTAGAATATTTTGAATTCGATAATATGCATGCGTTATGTACATATTACTCATGTTTCCTCTATGCATGGAAAAGGCATGTATATAGAAAACACAATTGGGTGTAAAATTTAGCAAAATTATAGTTCACGATGACAAGTGAGTGAAGAATTAAGAAATTACATACGAAAACAAATTATTTCAAAATTATATATTTAGCACCAAAAGAAATAACAATGGGATAAGGGAAATAATGGGCTAATGTGCAAATGAGGCATGTAGAACAGCTCGAGTAAGCAGAGTAAGCATGGCCAAAATTCAGCATAAATTTGCCAACAAACGAGACAAGAGGAAACAAACATGGCAGATATATCATTCAGAAGAAAGCAGAAAATGGCAGATGTGTGTACGTCAACTCAACCAGATCGATTCTTCAATTAAGGGGGTCCAAAAAGAACAGAAAATTGGATAAGACTGAAAATAAGCCTAAATCGAAAACTATAAGTAAATTCCAGAAGAGTAGGGCTGCAGTCACCCAACGCTCCCAAAAGTGATCCACGTCGTGAACCACTGCAGATAAGACGAATGAATTTAGAAAGAAATCAAGAAACCAATGCAAAATAAGAGACATGTAGTTATATTTGATGCAGAGAAATAAAAAAAAAAGGATTGTACTATGACAAGATGAAATCAACACCCATACTTTTTTGTTATGGAGTAGACAAATTGATATACAAAAGCATAGACTGTGCGGCCGTAAAAGGAGATCATAGTAGGTGAAACTAAATCCTAAAACCAGAAAAATATGCAAGATCGGGTCTTTTTCTGGGCCCTGCCTGAATTTAAATAATTACAATACAAGGTTAATGTTTTCATTTTCTGTATGAATGTAATGTGATTTTCTACAAAAATTGGCTTTAGGCAAACCCTATATATTTTCATCAATATACTGCATAAAGCATATTTACTTCACAAGAACCAACTTAATAAAAAAAAATCATAAGTGATGCATACAGATAGAAAGCAATCTGACTTAAAACTGGAATTTTACCTCAGATGTTGCTTGGGTACATCATCACCCTTACCCTAGCTCCCTGTTTCATAAACATATGATGCATAAGCCAATAGTAAATACAATTTAATAAACTTGGAATATCTATGACAGCTGACACAGAATGCAATTATGGTGCACCAAAAATAAAACCCTCAGAATCAATATAATGGAGTATTATTGAACTTATGAAGAATTCATCCAAACCTAGCACAAGTTCTGGATCAATTCAAGACATACCAAGTTTATACCACAAGGAAATTGTTGTGATGCAGGCGCTTCTCCAGTTAAAACCACAAGAAGTGTGGGTTTTCAATTCATCAAAAACTAGCACAAACAAGAGCGTCGAGCATATATAACATAAGCAGTCAAAATACAATTGGTTCACAAGTGCATTAGATCAGTTCCTCTAATTAATATTACACAACCCTCCAAAATGAATGGATTTCTCTATTTGTTTTTCCTTCTCTAACACACTGCATTCAGAGAGAACAATGTAGCAATTCAATTCTAAATCATTTAGAAATCTTTTAGTAGCAAAAAATGAGCTGGAATCCCAACAATTTCCATTGATTCCTATGCTTGTCAATACAATTATTAAGACATACTAGACAAAAGAGAGGCTCGAGTGGAACATACCATAGATTTCGGGGGTAGGTTGGACTTGAACTTGGCGCGAACGACGCCGCTGTTGCCATGGGGACGCGTGACCTTGCCCCAAATGCAACGGTAGTGGGAGCCGTTCTTCTTCACCTTGGCCTTGTAAATGTACGCCATTTTCTTCCCGAGGTACCACGCTACTTCCTCCTGCGTGTTCACTCCTTCAATCTGTATCAGCGACGTGTTTGGATACTGATTCGACTTCGACCTATTATCAATAATCAATAAATCCGAAAAATCATCACATTTTCCTCCGACAAAAACACACACTCACACACAACTAACCGAAAAACCTAACAATCGCTATCTTTTCTCATACCTTTTGTAGCCGAGGATAGTTCCACGAACATATAATCTAAAAAAAAGTTAAAATTAAAATTAAAATCAGGAATTGCAGTATGTTCGAGCAGCTGTACGCGTTAGATAGAGAAGATGGAACTGTGAAATCTAACCTCACTCTCTCTCCCTGTCTTCCCTTCACCATTTTCGCCGGCTGCAAAGGTCTCGCAATCGATTTGAGCTGAAGACGAAGACGACTGACGGAAACCCTAAGTCTTGCATTTATATGGGTTTTAGGTGTGGTTTTATGGGTTGAAATGGGCTACGAATATGGGCCTCTATAAAAATCTTGATTGTAGCGGGCCGTTGCTCAAGCCCAATTTTATTGCACTTTCTGCTTATTTGTTAAAAGGATGATTCTAATATTCTATAGCCTACTATTTCAGAAAATTATTAATAATTATTATGAAATTTTTATTTTACCCTTAATAGCCCACAAATTAAATATTTTAATAGATAATTTATTATTTTAATCTTGCTTTGCCAATAAAATTCTACGCAGTGTTAATAGAGCCAATAAACAATTCACATGGGCTGCGCTACATAACTGCATAAGTTTCTGAGAGGCTTTTGGATTGTGGAGTTTAACAGAAATTCTATTAGAAAAGCACGCAGGAAGCATAACTGGGATTGATATAAAAATTTATTTTAAATTTATTGAAGATTTCAACTATACTTGTTACTTCCGATCTATATTAATAGATGTATATGAAAGAATTAATGGGTATTTACTTTGAATGATATAATAAATTAATAAAACATATGACTGAATATTTAAGGATAAGATGGTCAAATAAATTTAATATTAATCATTATCAAAGTAAGAGATGGATCAGCTTGAATTATTCTTATTAATCTATTTTATTAATCAAAATAAATTGTACAATTTACCTTGGTTCAAAAGGAATTTACTTTTAGTTGTATGATTGATAAGATTAATTCCATCTAATTATGATATACTGTTTATTTTGAAGAATTGATTAATATTTAGTTGATACTGTTGAGTTTGTATACTATAAAGCATGCTTTACGAGTTGTTTATGTATTAATAACCCTAAGAACTACCATCATCCGGCTCTTGTGAAGAGATATTATTATTGCATGGCTTGCCATTTATAATCTGGTGATTATATTTTGAGCAAATATAATCTGTGATTATAATCGAGCAAGCAAGTCTAGGTCTTCTGCATTGTATATGATAGTGGTCAAGTAATCACTAAAGGTCTCTCAATCGGTGCCTTGCAGAAGAAAATTAAATTTCACAACCTAGATACACTTAGACGATTTATCGTGAAAGGTTGCAGTGGCAGTTCAATTGTTTACTAACCTTGGTAAACAAATTACACTAGTGTGGTATAGCACTGAATGGATTCACGTTGAGATAAGTCTTTCTTGCTGATTACTGAAAGACATGATCTCAATGATTATTTATTTCTTAATCTTTGTATATAACATTGAGTGTATGATATTGGTTATGCACTGTTTTGACTTATCAAATGGTGTGGGTTTTTCATAACTCAAGAATCCTGATATCTTGGGCAGTGGTAATTAACATCTAGCGGTGCTTAGATTGTTATTGCACTGAATCGTGTCTCGGGAGAATTTGGGTTGATAATATCCCCAAGAGTAGTTAAGAAAAGATTTTTTTTCATACAGAAGTCCGGCAGACTTTCATTCCAAAGTATAATAAATAAAGGTTTTGAACTAGACCACTCTTGGTAAAAGATATTAATTAATTAATGTCGGCAGGTGGCTTAAATTAATTATTGGATATTAGAATCTTAAACACGAGAAATAAATTAATTAAAAGGAAGCTCAGATTATTCATAATTTGGATTTAGACGAGTAAGTCAATATAAATTTTTATAGTGATCCAAATTAATATTTTATTGAGCTTATATTAAATTGGGGCTCAATTTAATTAGTAAAAGCTCAATAGAGAGGTCCAATTCAAATTTCATTGGATCCCTAACCTAGCACATACATATTCTACAAATAGGAAAGAATAAAAATGAAATTAATAATGAATTCACATTCCCACTTCAGTTCTCCCTACTACATTATTTTATTTTCTTCTTCTTTTCTAGTCCTATAGATTTGATAGATATTGCTCACATAATATTCACACCTAGAATTAGGAATAGGTTAGAAGATCAAATATAGATATTCAAGATCTACACGCGGAGATAGCTCAAGCAATCTTCTGATCTTTGGAGATCAAATTTCAGTAAGTATTCAGATCCGTAGTATGCATATTTAGGATTTAAATTCTAAATTGCATGCTTTTTTTGCTTTCTAGATAGTAGATCTGGAAATAAATTTGTGTAAATTTAATTTTTCTATATTAACACGAAAGATCCTGGAGAATGAAAATTTATTCATTGGAATTAAACCCCCCATCAAATACATCATCTTATCTTTCAAATATTTGATCATATATTTTATTAATATATTGCCATCTTAGTTGAATAATAGAAAGAGGTGAGAGAAAATAAACTAGTGTAAAATTACAAATTTTTATAGTTTTTTTTATTTTAACTTATTATATATATATATTGCATATTTGATCATAAGTGAAACTACACAAATTTTCAAATGAAAGAAACAAAGAAAAAAATGTGAAGAAAAAATAAAAGAGAAAAAGAAAAATAAAAAATTATAAAAGAAAATTTAAATTTTAAATTTTGATGTTATAAAGTTACCGTAAAAACTCTATTTTAATAGATATATACACACACACATATATATATATATATATATATATGTATATATGTATATATATATATGCACTATGGTGAAACCACAATTTTACTGTATAAGTAAGATCAATCTAAATCATTGGATTAAAAATGGATGGTTAAAATTTGCCAAAAAATATGCATCATCATATAGTTAGTGTTATATCATTACAAGGGTATAAAACTAAAAAAAATAGAATGTGATTTATTTTAGGTGGTTTCCGTATTATGCGAAATCATTATTCCATTAAATCTACCCACGATAATTCTTACGAAAATATCTCAAAATCTTAACAAAAAAAATCGTGTCTTTCAAAAAATATGAGACATCCTCAAGTATGTTCTAACTATTTGAATGAACTTTGGTCTGTGTGATGATAATTTTTATTTGCATTGATGATGAGTTCTGAGATCTATAATGATACATGCATAAAGGATGTGCCTAATGATTTATGAGATCTATACTGATACAAGAATGTTATTATAATGAGATAATATTGGCATTTAAATGATGTTCTATCCCCCGCTATGATGATTTACTTATCCATCTATATGTGATGTCACATATTTGTTTTGCATATGTAGTTACATTGGTTCTATGATATGATGGTATACATTCTAGCCTATAGTGATATGATTTTCTGTGTTTAATGATGTTATCTATGTTTTATGATGATTCATTATACAAAAATTTATAGACAATATATGATGATGATATTTTAATGGTATAATGATGTTATCTGTCTAGTATGATGATTAATAAGGCCAAA
>JAYDZE010411687.1:0-16766 GCA_034509125.1 Monilaria moniliformis | reverse complement strand
TGATGGTGAAGGCATTGGCTATTATAAGAATGAGTCGTGAAAATGAAGGAGGAAATTAGTATACAAACGAAGAAGAAACGTAGGAAACATAGTCCTATAAATAAAAAACTAATCGAACGCTAATGAAATCCTAGGCCGATATACTTACAGGCTTGACTCAACAATAATATTACCCAATAACTTAATATCTGAAAATAAACATAATCATAAAGGACTCACTAATAAAATACAACTAACAGCCGCTAAAGAAATATCTAATTAATAAGACTACAGTGTATTTGCGGAACTCTAACTTATATTTCTGAATGAATGAAACGTAGGAAACATAGCCCTATAAATAAGAAGCTGATTGAACCTTAATGAAACCTAGACCCTTAAACTTACGGACTTGCTCAACAATAATATAACCTAACAACTTAATATCATAAAATAAATATATAATAAAAGACTCGACTAATAAAATACTGACTCAACAACTGCTAAAAAATATCTAACTGATAAGACAAATAGAAATATTTGACATAGATCAATGGTGTAATTAGTGAAGATTGAATGCTTTTATCATGCAAAATTCTTAAGACATCACTACATTACTACATTACTACATTGCTTCAATTTGCTTATCTGTGTGTGGATGCACATATCTTTTGTGTTCGTTGACAGGAAGAGGAGCCGAAGTCGTGGAAGAAGTTGGTTAACGTTGCTGTCTCCGGTGCTGCGGGGATGATATCCAATCAACTTCTCTTCAAAGTAAGAAACTTCCACTCCAATAATATCCAAGCTGAGATTCTGTTTTCAAGAAGTATTTACAGTTTTTGAGTAATAACTTTTCTGATCTTTCAGCTTGCTTCTGGTGAGGTTCTTGGAGCTGATCAGCCAATTGCTTTAAAATTATTAGGATCTGAGCGATCACTGCAAGCGCTTGAAGGTTCGACTTTACCAAGTTCATACCAATCTATGCAACTATCAGTCTATTTTATATACCTAAGCCTAAGCCTCCAACTTATACTATTAAAAAGAAGTTTGATAAATCTTGTTTAGTTGAATATGAATAAAGCATTAAAGTATTACCATAACATACTAGGTGTGGCAATGGAGCTTGAGGACTCTTTGTTTCCTCTACTAAGGGAAGTGAGCATCGGCATTGATCCATACGAAGTGTTCCAAGATGCGGATTGGGCACTTCTGATTGGAGCCAAGCCCCGTGGCCCTGGCATGGAGCGAGCAGAGTTACTAGACATCAATGGACAGATTTTTGTCGAGCAGGTTTCTTTCTTCTTCGTCTTCTTCTTCATGTTCGTGTTTAACTATCACTTGTGTGTGTGTGTGTGCATACTGATCACCTCCGACTGATGCAGGGGAAGGCCCTCAACGCTGTTGCTTCCCGTAATGTGAAAGTGATCGTCGTGGGCAACCCTTGCAATACCAAGTAAATTGACCATGTTCATCCTTTTGCTTTCTTCTCCGTTCTTGATTTTCTCAGCGACGTCTTACTAATGTATTTTCTTTCCTTTGAAGTGCATTGATCTGTTTGAAAAATGCTCCAGATATTCCTGCCAAAAACTTCCATGCTTTGACTAGGTTAGATGAAAATAGAGCAAAATGTCAGGTACACAAGCTCTCTATGTTTATGTTGTCTATATTCCATTTCTCTCGACTTAGAAGATGACATTTTTTGTTGGTATGATTCGCAGCTCGCCCTAAAGGCGGGAGTTTTCTACGACCAAGTGTCGAATATGACCATTTGGGGAAACCACTCTACCACTCAGGTCATTTTTGTGGACTGGATCTCCAAATTTAGATGATAGTAAAAAAATGAACTTGGGGTTCTGATTGTGTGCTCGATAGTATTTCAGGTTCCCGACTTCTTGAATGCTAAGATCAATGGCTTGCCCGTCAAGGAGGTTATCAAAGATACTAAATGGCTGGAAGAAGAGTTCACAAAGAAGGTCCAAACGGTAAGCTATGGATGTAAGTTATGTCCGATTATGTGAAGCCGGTGATAGCTCATTCAACGTTTATTTTTCAGAGAGGTGGTGTTCTTATCAAGAAATGGGGAAGATCTTCAGCTGCATCAACTGCTGTTTCCATTGTTGACGCGATGAGATCTCTTGTAACGCCTACACCCAAGGGAGATTGGTTTTCAACCGGAGTAAGTGACTTTTTTTTCTGTTTTTCTTAAGAATGCTGTAGTTTTCAATGAAGAGATATGACCTTTTGGTTTTTTTTTTGTCAAAGATCCCAAAAAGTATAACCTCTCAACTATATGAACTTAATTAACGCATTTTAGGTATACACCGCTGGAAATCCTTACGGTATAGCAGATGACATTGTCTTCAGCATGCCGTGCAGATCTAATGTAAGCTATTTCTCTGTTAAGAGTTGTACGAACTCCACACGAAGAACTTGTCACTGATGCAAACGACGATGTCCTAACGTCTGATTCTCTGTTTGTAGGGAGATGGAGATTATGAACTCGTCAAAAACGTAGAATTTGATGACTACCTGTGGAATCGAATCAAGAAGGTAGGATTTGCTGTTCAATTTTTCACTGTGACGAAGTTCGACTAAATAATTGAGGATTTATATATCTTGTATTTTGCAGAGTGAAGCTGAGCTGCTGGCAGAGAAGAAATGTGTAGCTCATCTCACAGGAGAGGTACCAACTTTGAGATATCCTCTAAATCGTAATATATAAATGATAATTAAATGTGTAGCATATAACTTAACTTTTTCTTGAAATCTGTCATTAGGGTATTGCTGTCTGTGATCTTCCTGGAGACACGATGCTCCCCGGAGAAATGTGAGATCTATTCCGATGTTCGTTGTCTGATACCGGGCCTCGTCTCTGGCTGTGATTATGTATGTGGAATAGCATCAAATAGCCAACACATTTGCACTAATAATGGGTGCGTTTGTATCCCACAATTCATACATACCACGAACTCATTCATGCAGCTGTACCATTCGTATTTTTAATCTCCCATGTAAAACACCATTTGCATTCTAAATTCAACACCCTTCTCTATTATGATGAGAGAGAGAGAGAGAGAGAGAGAGAGAGAGAGAGAGGGACCTGCGGCTATATCATACTTGGGCTCAAATAGAAATATTGATAGATATTAATATCCTCAGTCAAACTAGGTTCTACTCAATTCCTATATATATATATATATATATCTATATTAACCACTGCAACACTAGACAAAAAATGGTAAAAATTTGGCTTATGTAGCGATATAAGTCACCAAGTAGAAAATTATCTGGCAAGTACAGAAACTGTAGGCCATGAATTCGTATCAAGCCGCTTCACTCGACGCCTATATAGTGCCCAAACCTGAAGCTCATCATTGAGAAAATTAGGATACAGAAAAATATGAAGCAGAGCCAGCCCCGAGAGATCGCAGCAACAGTCTTCCCCGGGACAATGCGAACACTCGATTCCAAACTCGAAGTACCGTCGTCACCATGTGAGAAGCCAAAAGAGAGGACGATGTTGAAGTCCTCATGCTTGCCGGAGGACCGGTCTGTCCCTTTGCCACCCATGTTCAAGTTTCTTATTTGAATCGTACTGGCGCTAAGATGCACAGAACTGGGAGATCGAGCAACAGAATTGAGACGACGGATTGCATCTTTGGAGGGAAACTCTGCAGCGTATGCTGGTGGAGCGTGGATGTTGCCCAGCATTCGACTTGCCTGTTTGATATACGGGTACTGGAAATCTGCAGCATATGGAAAACCGAATAAGGTAACCAGAAAAGGCCAATCACTAAGTGATATCATTCGTTGCTAAATCCACTGGGTAACAATTAAATGATCAAAACTAGAGGACTGCCATTACCTGATTGATACTCTGTAGACGTGGGCTTATCAGGTGATAATGCAGCATTGGAGTTATTATTGTCAATAAGTTGCGCACTTGGCAACATTGCTTGCTCGGTTCCATTGCCCATTTTCTAAAAAAACAGAGACACAGAGCTAAAGATCGGTATTTTGAAGTAAGTACAAGTAAACACGAGGACATGTCAAATGTATCTTACCATCTGAGGAAGCAACGTCTGGTTAGAAGCAAGATCCTCGTTTCCGAAGATCATGGAAGGTTCACATGCAAAGTAGAGTGAGCTATCATCACCAGCATCAAGATACTCCGCAAGCATATCAAAAGCACCAGCATTAGTTTCATAGGGTTTTGAGAAATCATTCGCTTCGATGAATCCTTCATCAGCATTTGGGAAACTTTCAAAAGAATCAAGGAATGGTTCATTCAGCAAGAAACTAAGATCATCAATAGCAGAATCAGAGTTCCCAGATTTGCTGCATTCCCCTAGGCCCTCGTTTCTGGCTGGCATAGCCTCCATATCATATGAAGCAGGCAAATCTGGTAAGTTCTGGTCACAATACATCTTGGGTTCACAAAAGCTATCAACTGCAGACTCGAAGGGATTTTGGGTACCACTAAAAGTTTGAGTGGCCTCACCATCATGGCTGCCATCTGAGCTGACAGGAATCGTGTTCAACAGAGCATCTGACTCAAGAATCTGGCATTAAAAAAAAAGTATACTACTTGAGAGAGTATAATGAAATGAACAAAGATGTACAAGGATGGTTTCTCACATTAAAACATTATATCCAAACCAAAAAAATGTTGTCAAAAGTGCAAACCTGCTTAAGATCGTCCAGATAGGCATTATCACCAAAGTCAATTTCATGCCTTGTGTCATCCTGTGGAACCAATTCCAACTCATTATCATCCCATTCCTCTTCCACAAATGGTGCCCCATACTGCTCACCATTCTTTGGACCTGAACCACTCTTTTGAAAGATTCGGCAGACAACAAACGAATCCTACTCCAAAAAAGTTATGCCAATAAAAAATAGATCCAGAAAAGTAGTAATAATGCACTGTTCAATTGGAATTTCAGATGATAGTTGAAATATTAAAAAGGTGGATATCTGGCCAATAATCAATAGCATCATGGGAAGAGGAATTTTTTTCTTATAGAAAATTCAAACCAGGAAATGGGCCATAACTTAGGAGTTACAATTAAGGAAAAGCAGAGGGGGAAACTACTTATGTTGCAAAATTATTACTATAATAGTATTCAAATAAGTGGTCGATCTTATAGACGATTCAAACCAGGAATGGGGCCATAACTTAGGAGTTGCAATTAAGGAAAATCAGAGGGGAAAACTACTTATGTTGCAAAAAATATTACTATAATAGTATTCAAATAAGTGGTAGATCTTATATTAAGTAAGGTCCAATTTAGTGATTTGTTTTCCTTTAGCAATCAACAAACCCCAACTTACTCCAGCATCCTACCCCGAGGCATTGCATAAATTTCCTCGCAACATCGTCCTCGCTTATGCTTCCAATTAGTGTGTCTGCGGGGTGGTGGAGGAGTACTATAAAAACTCATGATGAGACACGAACATGCAACCAATACAACCCACCTTAGCAACTCCAGCGGTCTCCAACTCCGAGCCAGCAAGCCTGTACTCGTGCATGACCCAGTTACTCCTCTGACCCTTGGGGGCCCGTCCACAATGGTAAACAAGAGTCTTCTTCATACCAACAATCTGCTTTTTATGATATACGGGTCTATCCTTTCCTGTTGTCTTCCAGTACCCTTTTTCAGTTGCCCGGTTTGTTCTCGCTCCATTGCCATACTTCTTGTCCAGAAAACTGAAGAAATACCACTCCAAATCTCTGTTCTTCAGCTTTGACATGTCTAGAACGCCCAAAATCACATGATAAGCTACAGTTTACTAGTTAAATCATGCATATAAACGCAGAGCCATGTAGCAGCGTCCTGTGACAGTCGGTAACGATATAAATACACAGCGTAATTAAGGCCAAATAGAGCTTTCTACCCATTATCTATATTAAGGAAGAAATTTAACAAAATTGATATTCACCATCTTCACTGACAATCAAAATTTCAGGGGGTTTGACTTCTCGATTCAATAAGCCACCTACGCGAATTCAGCCCGATCATTGCTTTCCACTAATCACTTAACTCGGTAACAAAATCAATAATACATCCAAAAATAATTGGCATCTTTGTGAAGAAAGGGCACAAATCTGTACAACACAACCACACGTCTGAAAATTCTTAACAGCCTAATAATCAAATTTGCAACAATATTAAAATACAAAATATATATCGTTTCTCATTACTAAAAAAAAAAAAGCCCAGCACACACCAAGATCATGATCAACAATTCGAGCTCAGCAAACCCTACCTCCGTACCCTATCAATCCGCTAACAAACGCAAACGCTTAATCGCCAAACATACACACACGCGCGCACAAAGAGGTGGTGAGAGAGACATACATGGAAGATCCCAGGGCTCGGCCTTGTAGACATCGACGTCAGTAATACCGTCGAATCGGCAAGCTTTGCCGCTGGTTTTTCGCCGCAGATAATACTGCACCAGTTCCTCATCGGTCGGATGAAATCGGAAGCCCGGCCCGAGCATACTCGAGATCGATGGCTTCTTCCGGCTCGCTTTCAGCTCCATTGCATTAAATTGATGATTCAAATAATTTCTAATTTTTAATTTAATTAGGATCTAGAAGGAAGGTTTTGTGAGGGGAGGGGGGTGGGCGGTGGTTAGTGGGGTCGAGAGGAGGTGGTCGCCATTGCCATTGGAGGCGAAGTTTTTGGGGGAAAAGAGACAAATTTTGCTTTTTATTAAGCGAGGTTTTGGTGAGGATAATTGACGGTGACGGAGCCGTGCAGTTTGACGTAAGCTAGGTTATATTATTTTTTATTTTTATTTATTTTCTTTTTTTCTTTGATGAACTTTATTTCTCTTAGTTGGTTACGTGATATATATATATATATATATATATATATATATCGCATCGTATATTTTTTCTTCGATCTAGATTTTTCTTTCAAAACTAACTTTTTACTTTGATTATTCTTTCCTTTGTACAACTTTAATCCACGAAAAATAGTTTATTGTGAAACGCTAGAGTTTTAATACACAATTGGTAAAATAAAAAAAGTAGTTGGAGAGAGAAAATGTAGTTGATAAAGTGGGAGAGAGTGAGAAAAAGTGATTGGAGCATATAAAGTGGTGGTCCTAATGATATAAGTTGTAAATAGATTGATATTTAGGGGTATTATATTGTGAGAAATTTTTCATAAATATAATAAGACTATTTTTTGTGAATAAACCAAAATTGAAAAATATGACTATTTTTTGTGGACAAATGAAGTATATAATAGCATTTTTTCTTACATGCAGTCTAAATAATTTAGTTTGTGTGAATGTGATCAGGCTGAATACCTAGGAAAGGAAAAAAAAAAAAAGCGAGGCAAGGTCGGGGTCGGGCACTATTTATATAATTAATTTGGGCACCGAATATACTTGGCTGGTAGACGGGTATACTCAAATACCCGTATGGTTCAATTTTTTCTATTATTATTATTATTATTATTATTATTATTATTATTATTATTATTATTATTATTATTATTATTATAGTATTTAAAATATTTATTTTTATTTAATTTACTCAATTTATAGTTTTATTATACATTTATAATTTTATACTATTAGAAATGAAATTCTGGCTAATTTATTGGAGTGGCGACATTGAGTTGAAGCTATGCTTTTTTCGTTTTGATATGTAGGTGCGCATAATTGTGCCATTTCATTGCTAATTAGTGTCAATTAACAAAATTTTAACTTTGATGTTTGAAAATTATTTAAATTTTGAATTGTCATAATCTTGAAATCTTTTTTTGCATAATTGAAATTAGGTGTATTGTTTGCTTTTGAGTTTTGATGAATTGTCGAATTATAAAAAAAAATGAATAATCAACCAAATAGAACATATCGATTTTTAAACAAAATCATATATTCGAGTACTCAATACTTGCATTGGGTAACCGAAACCAGGTATTAGGATACCTAAATAAAAAAACGGGGTCAGGTACTTTGGCGGCTTATCCGAGCAAGGGTATCTGGCCAAAACCGGGTAGGGTACTCGACCCGTCTCGCTCGCCCACCCATGTATTTTATTATAATTTTCAGCTATTTTGGATAATTATATTTAAAAATGCAAATGTTAAAATGTTCAATTAAACGATAATCAACCAATGAAGTGTGAAGTCAATCAGTTTGATTTGAGAAAACACTTTGGTCAGCTCGATTGACCATTTCAAAAACTTTGGTTTGTTTGCCTCAAAAAAGCAAACTTTGGTTTGTTTTCTTTTAGATCATCGGTTCGGTTGAATGATCATCCCTAGACTGTTGACTTAGCTTAAAAATTGACGGAACTTATTTTTTGGCTACCAATTCCAGTCCAAACTCAGATCAGTTTTCGAACGAATCACTTTTAATAACTCTAATATTCATAATATAAGTTCGTGTTAGATTTTCTTGAAAATTAAAAAATTGATTGCTAAAATTCTCTTGATTTTACTTTTTCAAAAAAGTATTTGGCTGAACTTATAAACTATTTAAAATAATTTATTTTAGGAGCTTATAAAAATTGTTTAACTAAATAAGTTCAAAAACAGTTTATAAGATCTTTAAAAATAAGTTTTTCAACTTTAATTTAATTTTTCATAATCTTTTAAGCACAAATATTTTTACAAAAATAATTTTACTATAATTTATTATTATTATATATATATATATATATATATATTTATATATATATAATTTTGTCTATTTTAATTTTTTATTTCTAACTATGATTTTCTTTCTCTAATTTATAATTTTAATTATCAAAATATATTCACAATTTATATTATTAAGATATTATATTTTATAAACTCTTGAAACATTGTATAAATTCTGGAAAATAAGTTTCCTAGCGTCCGCAAATTCATTGTATTGATATATCATAAAATTGATTGGTAAATCACATTTAATATTGTAACGGCAGTAGCTTAGGCCTCAAGGAAGGGCCCCACATCCCAATCACACCTGTCATTATCATATTGGCGTCTTTGGATTCTTGTAATTCAATATTCTTTTATCGGCATTAAAATATAAATTAACAATTATCCAAATTCATATCTGCACTGCTGCAGGTGAATTTTCTTTAATAACGTATATCCAATGATAATTTAATAAATCTAATTCTTATATATTTTTAAATTTTACATCTACCATTTGTACAAATACGTATAAAACCCTATCTATTGCTAATATCTTTAGTCTTACCCTTTAAAAAACTATTCCTTTGGAGTCTTTCTCGACTTACAAAAATATCTATCGTATTTCAATATCGTTTTTCAAATACATCTGCAAACGATACAATATAGATATTCGTATAACATTATGAGTGAACACCCTAATGTTTCCTTTACTCTCCACACTAGTCAAAATATAATACAGTGAAATACAAAATGTAGCTTAGGTCAAATTATTATAAATGACCAACCTATTCGACAATTATTTGGAGCTCGACTTAAAAAACAAAAACTCGTTCAAGCTCGTTAGATAAACTAACCAAGTTCAAGCATACTTAAATTTAGCCCATTAGCTCGAAAATAATTAGCTTGAAAATATAAAATTTATTAACTAGATATAATTATATTTTTATACAATTAGTAATAATTGTATTAAGTCGGTAACTAATTTTGTTTTGTGTAAGAAAATAATGAATATATTGTGTTAAAGTGGATAAAATAATTATTATTTTAAAATATATATCTAAATTTAAAAGTTTCCTTTGAGCTTGATTGAGCTCGTGAGCATCGAAATATTCAATAAATAAAGCTCGGATTCAGCTCGATAGTAAACGAACCAAGCTTGAACACAACGATATTTGGCTCCAAATAATAGCAATAACGAAACCGCTCAATCCTATTACTACAAACATAACAAAAAAATCAGGCAACACAATCAACATACATGAACCAACTTTATTTAAAATAAAAATGGCATAGTCGACGGATTCATCATCGTTCAGTCTAAGTTAAAACTAGGAGAGAGAGAGAGAGAGAGAGATAAATCTCTTTAAAAGCCAGAAGCTCACCTTCCCTGTTCTAATCAAAGCAGCAGCACAAAAAAAAATGTGGTTCGTCGGAGACGAAGGGCCGTCGACTACTACAAAACTAGAACTCGAGGAGGGCGACAGCTACATCACCATATCCCTAGGGGCGTCATCTACACTTCTCGTTTTCCTTGGTCAAGATTTCAACGCGGGATTGAAGAATGTTGATCATTGCTTGAGCTCTCATCACTTCAATCTTGAGCGTCTCCTTCTCCATTGAGATGTGGAGGATCTCGTTCTCTAAATTGCTGATGAATTTCTGGTAGCCGGGAGGGACGGATTTTTCTAGGTTTGCGGAGTCAAAGGTGGGCAACACGGCTGGGAGGTTGTCTTTGGAGCCTAGGGTTTCTAACAGGGGGAATTCTAGAGGCGGGAAGTCAATTTTCGTCATCATCATCATCGAGGAAGGATCCTGACTCGTCGTGGTGGAGTCCTCGGATCCGTTGGCGTTGCTGGAGTTTGGGTCATCGTGCTTTGATCTCTTACTAGGGTCTAGTGAGAGGGGTTCGGGATCGACTGCGGGTCTCTCCCTCTTGCACAGGAAAGGGATGCAGGGGGCCTCGACCGGGTACTTGATGAGAGGGGGAGCAATGCTGAGAGGCTGAGTATCCTGCAACACTTATTGAGAGAGATTATTTGGAAAGCAAGCAGTAATTACAAAATCTCATGATGCTAGCAAAACATCAATTTTACATGATAAATGAGTAAACGGCGTAGCACGATTCAAAGGTGCATCTAAAAAAGGACCTAACTGCAACGGCGAATGACAAACGTGCTTCATATAGAGGAATAAAACGAACAGTTACTACATAAACATCTCTTATTTCCTCAACTAGGTCTTGAGGTTTTCTAAGAGCATCTATTTTTCGTTTCTACCTATTCAAAATGCATAAACTATGATATAACAGTGAACTAGAGAGCCCATTCTAGGCACGTGTTCTTGTTGACTAAACATAGCCAAGCTACAATGGCCGCAACAACAACAAAAAAAGGTGGGGACATGACTCACTAAAGGAAAATGCTCATCACCGTGTTTCACGGAAGACAAAAGCAATAATCTGGTTTCACACTCGACTTTTGTAGTTTCTGATATACTTCTGACTAGGAATCTTTAAGTAATTACACGACGTATTCTTAAGAAGTTTTGATTTCTACAGCAAATGATCACTCGAATTTCTCAGACAGCTAAAGCTGAAACAAGGGTCGAACCAACATCAAGGGATCCTTTCTATAAAATGCTAAAGTAAAGTCGTGAACTTTATCAAAATATTGAACGGGAAAGACAGTCTACTCGACAACATCAATTCAATGCAAAACCATTTTTTCCACAATATCGCAGATAAAGGTGCTATTCTTCAACCCCGAAGTTGCTTCATACTAAACCATACAAGAAAGTCGGGCACAAATCATGAATAAACCGTGCACAACGTGATATCTCTAAAAGAAGTGAAGAATGAGACCTGATCGAGGTCCATGCACTCTCCTCGCGCTTCATCACCATTACCCACGTCATCTTCCACATCTCCACCGGGAATCACAAGCGGGGCATCCTCATCCCATTCCTCTTCGATAAAGGGGGCATATCGGTCCCCATTAGGTGGTCCCAGACCACTCTTCTGGAAGATTCTGCAGAGCACAAATGCATCCTAATCCACAAAACAAGACAGGAATTTCATTTCAAGATTCATTACTTTTAAACGCAGATTCGTCAATAAAGTTACATAACTGAGAATCAATTGACACCTGTAAAATGCCAGCACTTTCCAATTCCAAATCGCAAAGCCTGTACTCGTGCATTACCCAATTAGTTCTCTTTCCATCAGGAGCACGACCGCTATGGAAAACGAGTGTTTTCTTCATCCCAACTGACTGGCTCTTATGTCGCACTGATCTGTCCTTCCCGGTCGCTTTCCAGTACCCCTTGCCAGTGGCACGATTCAGCCGGGATCCATTACCATACTTCCTATCCACAGGGCTAAAAAAGTACCACTCTAGATCTCTTGTCTTCAGAGACGAATACTCTTTTAGGCAACAAGATTATCATGATAGAAAAAAGGAATTAGGTTTCCAAATAGAGAAACTAGTTAGAAATCTATAAAAAGGATCACAGCACCAATGTGTGTAACGACACGTGGAGAACTCGTTCCATCAGCATTAAATGCAAAGCAACGCAAAAATATACGTGCCACGTAAATCTCATGTAACGCACCATGCACGCAAACTAACACATATACAATTCGCAAACACACCATGCACGCATACTAACATGCACATTCATACCCATGTCTCGTCAGTCAATCAACACAGCCATTGCCACATTCCTCTCATCACTCTCGCTTCATCCTAACCATATCCCGGCTATCAAAATCTTATCTTTAGCCATTTTTCATACAAAAACGTTCATTTTTTTGCAGCATTCAGTTTCCACAACATAGAGACTAAAGCAGTCTAATCAGGCATGAATTGAGTTGGCATATCTTCATCACAATTCACAACATCAATCACAAGAAACTCATTATCAAATGCAGCAAATCCTTTTGATACACACACAAATCACTACTTATAATTAATTTCACAAAACATCATCCAATGGGATTGAAATCACGTTTAAAGGGGCCTACAACAGAACCACCATTCATAAATTCATCCAGAAAAAACAATGCAAATTCAAACTTATACATATAATTAAAAATCATTTAAAAGTTCACTTCATCTAAACTTGAAAAATAAAACATAACAAATAAATCACACAACCAAAAGCCATTTAAAAAAAAAACATAAACACAATAGCAAAAAAAATAACTAGAAAACTGAAATGTTCAAGACTACAACTTTACACCAACAATGCATGAATCTATGTCAATTATTTAGATATATACAAAAAAGATTGTATGTTTATATACCAGCAAGCTCCCATGGCTCAGATTTGTACACGTCAATTTCAGTAACTGCTTGAAACCTGAAAGGCTTCCCACAAACTTTCCTTCTCAAATAATACCTCACCAATTCCTCATCCGTTGGATGAAACCTAAACCCGGGTGCCAAAGAAGTCGGTGGAGGAGCCCCCATCCTCGGCGAAGGCGCCGCCGCTGCCGACCCCACCGCCGCCACCACGACCTCCTGCCCCATTTCCATGCCCAAGATAACTTTTTTAATAAAAAATTACACCAAGTTCACCAACCCAAAAAAAGGAAGCAAAACAAAAAATCAGTGAGCCCTGTGGTGGCAAGAAACCTCTTTTAACACATAAATTAGAAAAGCCCAGATGAAAAAGTGCACTATAAAAGGCACACACCCAGGGAAAAAAGTTGGGTTTTTTAATAGAAATGAAAGCAAGATTGGAAGGTATTGCAAAAGTTTTCAAGGATTACACAGAGAAAAATGAAATGTAGAATCGGATTTCAAATAATTTTCTGGAGATTTTTTACCTAAATTGTGGGTGTGGATTTTGGCAAAGGGTCAAGAAATGGGGGAGTGTGGTGTGTGGTAACTGGTAAGGATACTTGCTTGACACGGAAATCGAAAATCAAAGCCAAAAAGAGGATAAAAAAACAAAAGGAGTGTGTATTCGTGTGCGGCTGAGGGCATCCGCAATGATCTTCTCCATTTTAATTATTTAATGGATCTTATTATCAAAATTATATTTTTTTAACATATATGTGTATATATATATATATATATGTATATATAATTTATGTATCTTAATTTTTGTATTTATGTTAATTTTAATAAAATTAATTAATTACATAGATACATTATTTAAAAAATAATAATATATAATTAATAATTAATATAATTATTTTGAAAAAACAAAAACAAAATTTAAACATAGATAATATAAAAAATATATTGTTACAATGCAACTAAAATTTTAAATAATAAAAATATACGTAACATGTCAATTTAAATATGAAACGAAAATATACACAAAATTTAAAATTAATTTTATTTTGCTAGACAGTAAAAATATGGTAATAAAACAAAAAATGAAAACAAAAGGAAAATGAAAAGGAAAGATGCAAAAAACGGTAACAGAAGAAAAGGAAAAAAAAAAAATTCAATCAAAAAATAACCTAAGACTCGCACCATTCGGCCGCCCATTCGCACAATGGGCACGTGCAATGCATGTGCCCGAGTTGTGGTTGCTGGGGACCAGTGGCTCATCTCCGCGCGCATGTGGTGGATAGTGGGCTCAATTGTCGCCTATAGCTTGTTCGGATTGAACTTTCTCAAAATCAAAATTCCCATTATGGTATAAGTGCATCAACAACGCAACGTTTTGCACACAACACAATGCACATTGTGCTCGCACCGTTGCACCGCCACCATAACTCTGTGCTTACATGCACAATTGTGTGAGAAACACACAAGCGGCTATTATTCAGTTTATCTTATGCAATAAAATTTGTTCCGACATAAATATATGTGTATATATTATATAATAGTGGGTGGGCTGTTACACTTTTTTTTTTGTCTTGTTAAGGAAATTTTTTGAGTGTTACCATAAATTACAATATTTATGTATTTACACTTACTTTTGGATCAAAACTTCTCTTTTTATCTCTCCTCCCTCGAGGATAACGACTACCAAACGTTTATTTATTTATTTATTTATTTTAATCTATCGATCCATCCTTCTATTATTATCGTTTCGAAAATCGTATTTTAACTTTAAAAAAATTGAATAAATATTATGTTATTCGTGAAATTACCTATTCTTGGCTTTTAGCACTCTAATTAATAAACTTTTATGAGTAATTTGTTTGGCTATAGAGATTAGGGAGGAACCATACCCTCTTCTCACTTATGTATGAAACATTTATTATAATATTCCGTTTATTGTTCTTAGTATTTCATTTCTTCCTTTATTGCACTATGGATCATATAGTTTGACAGCTTATAGACTTGCTCATAATTACGATATTGTGAGACATTATGTTTAATTATTTTCGAAACTACGGATGCAAAGAGCTAAGTTTTGGGGAAATGATTTGAAACTACTCACCCCATCTACCATAAATTGTCCAATTTAGATTCGGTGCAGATTTTAAGAAATATGAATGAAAGTGAGTGAAAAAAATTAGTGGAATATGAGTCTCATTTTTATATATTAATTTTATAACGGAATGTGAGTAAAATTTATAAAAAAAATAGTAAAAGTAAAATGAGACATTTTATTGTGGACGTCCATTATTAACAAAATGGGATATTTTATGATTGACGGATGGAGTAATAGATAAATTAGGTATGGTGAAATGATTAATCTCAGCTAAAATACTTAATATCTAAATTTTCTCAATGATTATGATAAGTTCGGGTATTAATAACTTGTCATACACGTAACCAATCAATTTAATATGTATTGAAAAATATATTTAATTTTTTATTATTGTGCTCTCTCAATTTTCTGGTTCTGAGTCCGCCATTACTACGTCGAAAACCTTGTCAACCATAAATTTATATATATACGAATAGATTTTGTGACAATCAATATATATTTAGGTACAAATGATCATTTACCTAATATAATTCACATGTATAGGATCCCAATAAGTACATAGATTATACAAAATTATTTATTCAAATAATTGTTCTAAAATTCCAACTTGATAGAAAAGAAAATAAATCAAAGATTATGCAGTGGACAGCATATGAAAGTGACTATCACATGTGAGTCAACGTGCGAATAACAATAAAATAAAAATAATATATATGCGAAAATAAAAAAATAAAAATAAAAACTTGAAGAAGAAAAGATTTTTGTGCAATAAAGTTATGTTGAGTGGAAGTAACGCAATTAATTGCCAATCCGTCAAGAAACCTCAGACCTACGTTTCTTTGCCGCGCGCCCATCATTAATTGTATCATAATTAAAAACATATTTAACAAATATAATAATATATTCTCACTCCACAAATATTATAAATATAATATAGCGTCATTTAGTATCAGGTCATGCTTGATAGTCTAGATAAAATCAGTCGAGATAAGATTAAAAATAAAATATTTTATTTTATTAAGATAAGATTATATATTTTGGATTACTATTTATAGGGTTTTGGAATTCTAAATTTCATATTCTTGATGTTGATACTTTGAAAAACTAACACTTCTAATATTATTTTTTAATATTTTATCACATTATATAAAGAAATTAAATTGTAATAACACCTTTGAATTTCACATAAAATGAAATAAGCTTTATACTATGGGATTTCTTTCAATATCTTTAATAGTGGATCTTATTACAGATTATTTAGATTTAAAATGAACCACTATTATTAAATTGATAAAGTGTTTTCATAAAATAAAATTAACTTTATAAATGTTTCTATATATTACTTTAGAATTACATAATTTTATAAACTAATTTTATAAACTGTTTGTTATAACTGAAAGTATTATTTATAAACTTTATATAACTTTAAATTTTTGTGAATGATTGAATGAAAGTGGTTTTCCACGTGGACAAAAGTACACCTCAAATAGTCAATTCTATTTTTTAATTTGAAAAGGATGTCCACTCATATTCACCATTTTCTAATTTTTTTTGATAAATCATTTTCTAAATTTTAAGTAAGTCACTCAAATAAATACTATGATACCTTTATTAGATGTTAGCATGCGTGTGAAATTAGCTATATCGTCAAATAGAACATTGGATCAATAATAATAATAATAATAATAATAATAATAATAATAATAATAATAATAATAATAATAATAATAATAATAATAA
>JAYDZE010411576.1:0-16766 GCA_034509125.1 Monilaria moniliformis | reverse complement strand
TATAATAAATAAATTAGTTTAAAATTTTGTATTGACTTAGAAAAGATAGAATGGTGAACTGTGAACACTAAATCTCGATTCTTATAAATTAAATAAAAAGTATAAAATTAAAATATTTTATTATGGATTATAAAATATAAAATTATTATTTTATACTCTGATATTTGAAGTTTTTCACAATTATTGTACTCTCGTGCCTAATATATACTAAATTACAACTTAATACATATATAATAATTAGTATTAATCCACATTCTTTTAGCACTAATTAGTATTGTTAACAATCAAGCAATCATTAATTCATAAAAAATGAATAATAAGATAGAAGTGTTTAACAACATTGATAGTAATATGTAATAATTTATAATTTTGCATAAATTGGGATATAAGTTTAAAAAATTAAAATAATACTTTTTCTATTAATATATTAAACTTTCTACTGAAGTTAATAATATTTTATATAACCGAGTGTGTATCACATATTCATTTTAAGTAATAGTAAGTTTGATTTTGAATAGATTTCATGTACTTTAGGTGGAAAATAATTACCATGAACATCTAAGAATATGACATTTCACAAGACTTGAAAACATGTGACTTGGCTTGTGATTATTCTGATAATATTTTATTTAATTCTATATATTATTTCGTAATTGTCAGTGACTACTCTATAATAATCTTATATAACGCATCATTACCTATTTCATGTCATGCGCTGAGATTAGATTGCTTGAAATATCTACTAAAATCTCAAAATGATCTGGTAGATGAAGTGTCCAGAAATTATTTTACTAGAACATATAGTTGGACATGATATCAAAATCCAAATAGAGAAGGGCAGCGTTGGACATCCATTCTCCGCCACCCCTTTTGATTTTCTTTTTTGATTGTGTCAAATTTTTCGTCTTTGGGTGAAAGTGCAACAAACAAGTGGAGCCTACTCTTCGACAAATTAAACACTATATTCAAGTTTACTTTGTGCTGAGTTGGTGGAATAAATATAGACTTCTAGTCCCTCCTTGAAACATCACGCTCATTCAATGGCACGTACGTCATAATTCATTTCATAATTTTTATGACTAAGTTTTAAGTTCGTGTGAAAATTCGAAATTCGACTATAGTTCGTGATGTCAGCGACCAATAAAGCAAGTCTAAAAATACCTACATTGAAGCATAAATTATGAGGTTAAAAAAGAAGTTGGGTGATGCTTGAGCTTACCCCCAACTCCTCCAGCAACGCCAATAATTGAGCACGTATAATAGTGACTACAAGTATCTAATTAATTTCTTTTTTCCAAGTAGCGGTTATATCTTTCTTTCCAAAATAAAATAGAATAAGTACATACACTGTTTGTGTGTGATTATAAGATCATCACTCTTATTGAACTAGTGGTTCTACTTATAAGTATAAATATGTGAGTTTTACTGAAGCTCTAACCTGATCCGTTAGAAAATCCCATGTGTTACTTGTTGATAAATATTATAGATACATAGCCTTATGGACGATATATCTAATAAACATTCGAATTACGGATATATTGCTTATCTACATCTATAAATGTGAACAATGTATTTAATTCGTAATTGAACAGCAGAAGCATCCCTAGACTTCATTTGTTCGAGGCCAATATATACACGTGATTGTAGTTATAACATATACATGAATATTTTATCCTAGTTACGTTAACCTCCACATTAAAAATTGTCGCTAATTATTATTTTAATGTAAATTAAGTATTTCTCCGACATCGTTTTCAGATGTCAATAGTCAAAATTTTCTCTCTAAATTCTCAAACAGCCACTGACTTTAAGTATAAAATCAAATTCTCCTAATCAAATTCTGCCAATGCAATTATTACACATTATTTTCCGAAACTATCAATTTAAGTTCTTATACTTTGGCATTGTGAATTCACTGTGGCACCAGTTTTTATTTATTAAAATTAATATTTTAAAATTTATACATCGATATTGTATATTAATTACTTTACCCTACAAAAATCCAATATAAATAAAAAGTACAAGATCCAATGCTACGAATCAAAGTACAAAATCTTTCGAAAACAATAGAGAAGTGCAACTTTAAAGAAGATGATCAAACACAAGTGTGGACAGAGAAAAGTGAGTACATACGTTTAATGAATATCCACCAAAAGATGGAGAAGAAGGTAAATAAATAAAATAATAAATGCAAAAGTCCAACACTAGCCATCTTCCTGTCACAACACCCCACCGTCTCCCTCTCTCATCCTCACCCTGCAAACTACTTGCTCTCTCTCTCCTTCCATTTTTTAATGCTACCAAATTACATGCAGCCAATCATCCCCATCCCCTAATCTCTATCGCATATTCCAACATATATAAAAAAATCCAAATTCCCCCCCCCTAAAAAAACCATGAAGAGAGAATTGGTAGAAGATAAATTAGAAGATCACACCACTATGTTTTCCAAACTCCACCAACCCAAATTTCACCACCTCTCTCACGCCGCCGGCGATTACCCCCCCACCTCCCAAGAAGCCGACAGCCACACCCCCAGCCCCGACCCCCACCGCCGAAATGCCGCCAAAGACGACTCCCTCGCTTTCCCCCACCGCTCTCCCTCCAAAGACGGCGCCACAATCGAGGTCGTCCGCCGCCCCCGCGGCCGCCCCCCCGGCTCAAAAAACAAGGCAAAGCCGCCCGTGTTCATCACGCGCGACGCCGCCGAGCCGGCCATGAGCCCCTACGTCCTCGAGCTCACCGCCGGCGTGGACATCGTGGACTCCACCGCCCGTTTCTGCCGGAAGCGGAACATCGGTCTCTGCATCCTCAACGGCAACGGCGCCGTCACTAACGTCACTCTCAAGCAGCCCTCCACCACCCCCGGCGCCACCGTCACCTTCCACGGCCGCTTCGACATTCTCTCCATCTCCGCCACCATCCTCCCCCCCGGCGCCGCCGCAGCCGCCGCGACCTGCCCCTTCGCGCTGTCGCTAGCGGGGCCGCAGGGGCAGGTCGTCGGGGGCCACGTGGTGGGCCCCCTCATCTCCGCCGGGACCATCTACCTCGTCGCCGCCAACTTCAGCAACCCCTCCTTCCACCGCCTGCAGCCGCTGGATCACGACCAAGAAGAATCCGGCCGCGACGGTGACCATGACTCTCCCAAGACGACCTCCGGCGGCGGGAGTGGCGGGGCGCCGCCGACGTCGGGGGGTGCTTCCATGTACAGCTACCAGCCAAACGACGTGGTGTGGGCCCCCGCCAGCAGACATCAGCCGCCGCCTTACTGATCATAATTTTGCGTTATTTTAATATTGTTATATTAGGTTTTGTCTAGTTTGGTTGTGGAAATTCTTGCTTGTGATTTTTGATGATTAGCTTTTTTATTGTTATTTGGAAAATTTGACAAGCTCTAGCTCTTGCTCTCTAGCTATTTCGTTCGTTGAATTCATGTTTGTCGCGATTCAAGGAATGTGGGGTGGATAGTAATATAGAGCAGTCTATATCTCACTATCAAATCAAATATTTTCGGTGAAAAATAAAAAATAAAATAGAATTGAATAAATGGATGGGGATGGAAGAGGCAGACTGCATGCGCTGAGATTGCAGAGAAATAGGTATTGCTTTTGAGGCAATCTGTAGGCACGGCTGCCTTACGTATCATCACCATCAGTTATTATTTCCATCCCAGCCCACTCCAATGGATATGATTTGGGTTTTTCTAAAACACAAGCCCAACACAGACCCAATTGAGATCCACCTCAGGCTCGGCTGAATAACCCAAATAATTGACCGGTTAATCGGATTGATTATATAGGTAACGATGGTTACAATTTGTGCTTAGATGGTTTCAAACCAAAAATCTTGTCTGCATGCAACTTTGAATGCGAAATTGATCTCGTTGATAAATTTGACATTTGTTGATGATTTTGAGTTTTGTAAGTGTTCATTTGTTTTTTAAATTAATTGTGTATAAATGGAAAAAATCAAAAAATCTTCCTAATTAGATATGAACGAAAACATAGTAATTAGGGGGCAAATTAGTAATGAAATTATATTTAATATAATTGATTTACATAAAAGTGGTTCGACTCATATTTTAGGAGCATTATATAATTACATATTATATAAATTTATCTCTCCGTTCGATTTATATAATTTTCTAATAGTTGACAATAAATAAAAAGACAAATAGAGTAGATATACGGAGCACGTGGTTAGAGAAGAATTATAGAGATATTTTTTTTTGCCAAACAGAGTCTGAAAGTTGTTACGAAAAGTTGAAAAATACTGCTTTAGCTATTTAATTAGTCCACAAATTTAGTCACCAACTAAAGAACATAGATTTTTAGT
The DNA here is from genome assembly GCA_034509125.1 of Monilaria moniliformis. Taxonomy (NCBI): domain Eukaryota; kingdom Viridiplantae; phylum Streptophyta; class Magnoliopsida; order Caryophyllales; family Aizoaceae; genus Monilaria; species Monilaria moniliformis. The sequence continues at coordinate 12,431 of JAYDZE010411576.1, read as the reverse complement.
GAAATTCCGAAAATGCCCACAAATTTGCCTTAGCTCAACAGTCAAGCCTATGTATTTTAACGTATGTTGGGCTAGCGGGCCCGGTTTTGTTGAACTTGGGCCCATAACTAATCCGACCGAGAACCCCTACTATTGCCGCACATATGACATGTGGATCTTCATTTTTTGTGGTCGTCGCTATATAAAGCTTTTATTTGTTTTGGTCGATTAGTGCAAGGCTTTTTTTTTTTTTTTTTACAATTTAATCATATCAACTTTGACACATTATAATAATATCGTCATTTTTAAATTTTTTATAAAATTAATAAACATTTTTAACTTTTTCTAGTCACCGGAGAGTTAATGTGTCATGCTTCAGCAAAACTGTCATCGTCAAAAGGCAGTTGCAAGGCTCTTGTGTTTTCAACCGATTAGTACTACGTCTAGTGACGATTGAAAAAAAATGCAAGCGTTAAATTTTACAACAATTTGAAAGGACGGGCCGTCCCACCCCAGCCCACCAGGGTGAGGGGAAAACTCGCATTTTCTTAGCCCAGTCCGTCCCGAAATCAATCCATTAAATCCTTCAATGCAAATCTAAGGTACTTGGAAAAATTCTCGCTCTAATGAACAACACAAAGCAAAAAAATTAAAACATACATGTAAACTTGAAAGTAATTAAATAAATTGTTGGCATATTAGAACACACAAAGTCTAGCAATTTCAAAGACCATAACATAATTACATGCACTTTAACAAGTACTGATGTTGAATGGTTAACATAAAGTGCACTACAGATTTTTCTTTTTTTGGGGTTAAAGTGCATTACAAATTAGATCCTTAACTTTAGGCGATCGATATATGATATTCCCTCCGTTTTTTATTAAGTGTTAAATTACATATATTAAGAAAATAGATAATTTACCTATGTAACTTTATTAATTATCATAGTAAATGTATATACACAACTAATTACAAAATTTTAAAAAGTATTAAATAAGGAAAAATGGAAAAAATGTCGTAATTATATTCTCAAATTTTGAAATAGACCGCTTATTAGGAAATAAGAAAAATAAAATCAAATAGAACATTTATTTAAAAAATGAAGGGAGTTCATCTTTGTGTAATTATCAGAGGTTCTGTCTACATTAATATATAATAGATATTTACGAAAAAAAAAAGGTAATCACTACTTTTTAGGTTTCCGATTATTCCAGAGGTTCTGCTTGGAACCGTTTGGTCTCTAAGTACAGCTCAAAGTGTGTTGTTAAGTGATGCAGCGAGGGCCCTCATCTCTCTCTCTCTCTCTCCCTCTCTCTCTCTCTCCCTCTCCTTTTTAATGAATGCCAGAAAACTCAGTTTTGAGGGAACTTCCCTCTCTTAATTAGTTAATCGATTCTTGCACTAGTAGAAATTTGCACATAGATAATATTACAATGCATGGCAAGTTTTTTACAACGAATTGGATCTTAATGGGTAAGATAAATTAAACGAGGTGGATCTTAAGTAAGTTTATTATAAAGAAGTCAAACCCAATCCAACTTCAAATAAATAATTCTTGATGAACTCGACAACATCTCATGACCTACCTCAATTACATTTTGGATGAAATATACACCTATCAAAGTTATATTCTTATTCTTAGTTATAAGAATAATTGCTAGTTATATATATCATGAGTTTTGACTTATTATATTATTTAAATATGACTTTTAAAATGTAGCAAGCATGTATGAAAAATTTCAAAAAAAATTATAATTAAACTTATCTGGATTTTCCTAACGATCCAAACTTTCAAAACATGATTGTTTAGAGCCCTTGATTCAATGAATCAAAGACTAGGTTTGAGAGGCTTGGGAATATAAATATTTCGGCATATAGACCCACGTCTAGTACTTGTGACATCAATAAAGCTTTTGACATCCAATCTAACGGCAATTGCTAATTAAAATTATTCAGGTGAAATTCGTTGCCGCCAGAGCCCATGGGTCATATTGTTTCTCTTATTGAAGTCATCAAAGTCCAACTTTTAATTTCTCAAATATTGCCGAAATTTCAGTATTATGTTGCACAAAAATTGAAAAGGTAAGAGTATTTGTCTATTAATAAGTAGTAGGTAAATGGTACAAGGATGAACCTGAGCAAACCATGGGACTCTATTTATATGTAAATACTATATATATATATATATATATATATATATATATACCACTCACTGAGTTGATTAAAACTTATTAAACCTAAAACTTGAGGAAGTGTTGAAGTTGTTCTTGAGCAAGTGTGATTTGTCGGTGAAGAGAAGGCGTTTGTAATGGTCTCCATCGTGACTTACACTATGACGCCTCTTCCTGATCAGAGGCTCCGCAGCTTTCCGATGAGAGCTCCTCGAAAATCGCCACTCCTGTGGTCGTAAATTATATAAAATTGGATGGCTCCTTATTATTCGACTAGCTAGGTTTCGATTTGAAATGATAGTTAGAGGTGCACAGTAATTCACCTTCTTAGTATTTTTTTTTGTTTAGTAGGTATAATTTGTCCAATTTCATGACAAATTGCATCCGAATTCAAAACTGTTATAAAAAATTAATTGCACGCAAAAGCAGAAAGCATTGGTTGCTGGTCACATTGGAGATTTGATAAAGTGCACCTTAGTTGGTAAGACGTTTCCCCTCCAATTAATAAGTCTAAGATTTGTGTCACTACGAGAGTAAAAGAGAAACTATTTAAAAAAATTAACTTTGAGGTCAATATGAAAATTACAGTATGGAAGTGTGGTGCTTAATTTTATTTACTTTACTAAATCAATTTTCTTTTGAAATATTGCTTTAACATTTGAAAATAAAAACTTGCTCAAAATGAAAATTATCTCTAGAATGTGAAATGTTTAAATAAATTAAAATTTTAATATTAGAAATATCAATTAAATAATTATCACGGTATTTATTTAATTGATATTTCTGGTATTAAATTTTTAATTGAATATAACACATTGATCGATAAAAACCACGATTTTCACAAGAATAGTGTCAAATTAGAAAGAAAATGCAGAAAACTCACATTTGAGTTAGGGAAGGGGCACTCCACCGGTTTGTCCCCCGGCGGCGCAATGGGGCGCTGGACCGGCCAGAAATCGGCGGCGCCTTCGCCTCCAACAACCGCATCGCCGCCGTCAATATTCATCTCTGTTATGTCACTAGTGCTTTTTTTGCCAATCTATTGAAACACATATATAAACGAGTGAATAATTAATTTGGTGTATAAACAATTCAAAGTATAAAAATAAATCTCACGGCATCTTTTTTGGGAGGGAAGCCCATTTGGAAGACCGACATGAAATTATAATGGTGAGTTTGACAAATTTAGTGAGAATCAAAAGGCGTCTAAATGATTGGATCTTGGTTTTACCTTTTTTTGATTCTTTTGTGGGCCCAACTTTCGTTTACTTTGAGAAGGCCACCGTTTTGATTGAAAGTAAATGCACACCATGTCGACCAAGCGTCGTGACCTTTGTCTACCAGTTCTTTCTTCTTTGATATTGGACTCTTCTAAAATAAAAACTGATTTATGATGCTTAATTAAAGGAGTTAATTGCTAAATACTACTAAGTAGTGCACGGTCTTATAGTGAATTTGCAATTGAGATATGATTTTTGGAAGGTTTAGATCAAGATTGCATTTTTTTAATTTGTCATCCCCAGTTTTCTTCGGGCAATTGAAACATTGACGTGGCGAAAAAGTGTAATTTGCTCATGAAAACTAATCAAAACACTAATGCTTAGTGGCGGATCCAGAAGTGGAAAACGGAGGGGGCATAATTAGTTGCGTTAACCTAAATATTTCAGTCATCTTCTTCTTCGGAGCGGGCCAGCAGCTAAGGGAGGGGTGACCATGACAGTTTTTCGGCGGAGGTAAGGGGAAATTGTCCGTCGGGAGTCGGCCGCCCCCTCTGGCCCCCCTGCATACGCCACTGCTCCTGCTGCACGTTGACGTAAAAAAAGTTGTCAAGCAACATCATGAATAATTCTAGCATGCAAAAATTAAAAAAAAATTAAAAAAAAAAGAAAAGAAAAAAAAGTACAGAAGTTCTCCATAGAAAAACTATACTACTGCGTGAATGATAATCGAAAGAGAATATTATGGTATGAGAAGACAAGGGTGTATGGTGGGATGCACCTAATCAGTTATTAGACTTGATAATCTTGATTTTAGATAACATCATATTCCGAGCTAAGAAGGTATCCTTAGTGCAGATATAATGATTTAACTGATTCAAAAAGTCGGTTTCAGATAGCTAATTTACTAACAACTGAGATTATTGCTATGAGTGAGACTCCTAAACTACTATAAAAGATATATAATTTATAAATAAATGATTATTTGTACTTAAGCATAAAATAAAATTAATATTGTGAAGCAAAAAATTAACCAAAAATAACCATCTTACATCTACCAGCAGGCCCATCTCAAGTCCACCAGCAGGCCTAGGCCATCTAGCCCGCCTCTTTCATGGTCATATCCAGATTGGGCTCAAAATTTTACAATAAAGCCCGGCTCGGGCCCGACATGCTCCACCAATAGGCTTGAGCAGAGGCGGTTCTTGAACCTCGTGGGCTTGCCAAGCCACTTGATACATCTATTTTGCAGGCAGAAGACTGACCATAATCAGATATATGCCACTGCGAATGTGAGAAGTTCTTGCTCATGTAGTCTCCAACAATATATTCTATTGTGGAGTTAATTTTGCACTTCTGTAAAATAAATGTAGAGCAATTTCACTCTATAATTGATTTTTTTTTATATTTATTAATATTAAATTAATTCAATCTAATTTTGAATCACTGGAGTCTTCTTGATGTCACCTAATGTATGGTCTATTTTCCTTTTTGATTTTTATCTTTACTTGGCGCAGCTTTATTTTTATATTATAAATTCATGTAAACAATTTCTTAAATTTAGCACAATATATTTATTGTAAATAATAAAGATGTACATAAGAGATAATATTATAACTGCTTTAGGGCATACTACCCAAATAATAATTTTACATGATTAATTTGTTTTACATAAATAATCTAGATAGTGGAGATGATGGATGGAAATGGTGCGACACTCCATTTGTGCAGTATGTTTCCAGAAATATCATAGAAATTGACACCAATTTGATAATGAGTAATGTGCAAAGTCATGAAACCTTGACCATCATAAAAAAATTTCATCTCCTTAGGGTTGGGCCAGTTGTATACACCCCTCCAAGCCTTTGATCCACCCCCACTAGTCAGAAATTGAAGAGGACTGCAAATGGGGTTTCATTGTTATATACTATTTTTTTTATTCATACAAATTAATTATATTTGGAGATATAATTTCGAGTTACCTGTCAGAACTAGCTATGTGCTGCAGACAGTGATCATGCCCATTTATGTAGAGGTCAACGCCATTTGCCTGCGATTTCCATGGAATTAATTAGTCATAATTGGACCTTTTATTGTGCAATTAATAAGCCTTCATGTTCGAATTATAAAAAAAATTGAAACATTTTTTGTGAATATGATTTTTTCTTGTGAATTTGAAATACATTGGTTCGGATTCTTTAGTCCAAAAACAAACCATAAGATAGGCCAAAATGCACACCTTTTCATTCAAAAATTCCAATCTTAACTTGAAATTTAAAAGAATAAATACTATTGAAAATTATAGATAATATAATGGTTTTTAAAAAATCCGATAGATGATATAAGGGTTAATTACCTTAAATACAACACATTCAACTCTAATTTGTACTTACAATAACACTTTTAAAATATACCAATTACAACACCACATTATAGTTTGTTGCAATTGAAATATTTTCAAGTTTTTCAGTAGTAAAATAGTATAATTTCAATGGCACACACGTCATACAAGATTTGTTGGAAAGAAAAAGGAAATATTTTAATTGTAATTCTTTATAAGTGAGATCGTAATTTAGTAAATTTCAAAAAACGTACTTTAATTTAATTATAAAGGATGAAAGTTGTAATATTTAATGCAATTAATAACCCATAATTAGGTGACGGAAAAATACGTGTATAGAAATGTACGGTGGTGTATCTTCATTCTAATTAAACTCAATTAAAATTCATCAATCCTCAATTAAAAATTAAAAATTATTAATTTTAATAAAAATTTATTAATTATAATAAGACTTAATTAAGACAGATATACCATGTATCTGAATGTGTGTTTCTATATTATTTGACGTACACAAATACACACACGAAGATAAGAAAAATACGTACCTCGAGGATCGGAAGAACCTTATCGACAAGCTCCTGTGTGTTACCATGATCACTAGCGCTCTTAATCGTGTGGTGACCTATCACTATTTTCCACTTCGCCTTCGATTCTACCAGCGCACTCTCCAAATCCTGTTTTCAAACAATCACACACATAACAATGGTGTAGTTTTCCTTTTCGAAAAAATAATATAAATTATTTTCGCCGTCTATAAATTTTTTATCATTATTTCTTTTTCATTGTCCATGAAAAAATTGCCACTTTCGATTTAAAATAGTAAAACTCATACAACTCACAACACTCACTACACATTTAAAGTGATACCATTACTACAGTACTCACATACCACCAACCATTTTATCAAACTCGTGACGTCCACAATGTTACAAATTATTTTTGATGAAAAGAGTACGAGATTTTGAAACATTTCGAGAAAATAGAAGTGATGTGATTTTTCTTTTTCTTATTTCAATTTTTTACAAGAGTGCTTGGTCCAAAAAATTTTAATTTAAAGATGTTCTACGCAATATTTCAAGCATTAATTAAACGAAGAATAAAGATTTTGAAAGAGAAGACAATTCATTATCACATGACAATTTATGCACATGTAAATATTGTTGGGGTGGGTGGGAGGGTAGGTGATCGTTTCCGTCCTGCTGGATTATTTAACTAAGAAATAAGTTATAATAGGTTGAAGTTATTAGCCTAAAGTTCACAAGTTTAGTACTAGCTTATTTAATTCGGTCTACAAGTTAGAAAATCCTACATGTAAAAATATTGATACGTCCATATCATTCATATATGACTAATGTTCATCAGTCGTTTTTTTTTTTTTTTGAGTCAGGATAATGAAGGAATCAGAATTCATACTTCGATAATCCATCCTTATAAAAGTGAAGAATATTATTGTGTCGATGTTTATTTATTTTTTCTATAATTACAATATTAAATTCAATGTCTGTGGTGACTCGTGTCATCACTTATTTTGTTTTAATAATTATTGGTGGCAGGGTATGTAAGATAATTGATTTTTTTTTTTTTTGAATGAGAATTAAAAACTAGTGTAAGAAAATTAGTGTATCTGGTGCATCCACACACACATGTGTACCTGTAAGAGGGTTGAAAGGTATTTCTCTCTAGGATGGACACCTCTCCAATCGTAGACATGATCTTTTGGATTCGTGAAGTATTTGTCTTGGAACGGTGTCGTGTCTATGAAGAAAAATTCTACAATATCTGCGCACCATGTCATGAAATCCAACAATGAGCATACGAGTGGTCAATTACATCGTCTTGAAGCAATTTATTAATAAATAAATAAATTTGAAAATTAAATCTAAAAGTGTGGTTATAATTACAAACCTGCGTCGATAATAAAAGATTTCCTACAAAACCATCTGCTGTCTCTTGCTTGTAGGATGGGACTCAATTGTGCCAAGGCGTCACCTCTATAGTCATGGTTTCCCAACACTACAAATAATTTCGACGTTTAGGGAAAAAAAAAAAGAACAAAAATATTCTGCAGCAATCAATTTTATACATTATTATCAAAATATTTATATTTTTATATAAATTTATGATTCTCGTAATCTATTATTTTGGAAGAGTCTACGTAGAAATTTGTCGACACTATATATGCGGTATGCCATCATTATCAAACTGATGACCATCAGAACGAAAGTTTGTTTTCTTGCATGATTAGTCTCTCTCTCTCTTATTTTTTAATTTGTTTGTGTGTGTTGTGTGTGTCATCAGTGGCACATTCTTGCAACTTTAGAAATGTAGGCCAATTTATCGGGGTTAAGTGGGCAAAAAGAAGCGAGCCATATATATATAATTAGGGATTTATAGAAATTGTAACATGACCTGTCTCGATTCATTTGCTCTATTATTATTATTATTATTTGATATGTCACACATATCATCTGACTCATACAATCAAGGTGACGTTAGAAAAGTCGTTCAGATGAAAAGAAAATTATTATCGTAATCAATCCTCACATTTCTGATTAATTATTCATTCTTTTCTCTAAGAAGTATAATTAATAGTATTACTAATTTTTTTTATTCGAAATCCCAGACCTCTCTGTTTAGAGAAAAAAAGTCTCCATCGTTCGATGTTATCTCAAAAAGTATTACTATTATTTAGATGTCCATGCATACTCCACTCCCATTAAGGTATAATTACCAGTCTTATTTGTTAGTATATGCTACAATAATTTTTTTTGAAAGATCAATGAAAATCATTAGAAATAAAAAGAAATTATATATAAAAAGAATGTACCATTGTACCACGTCTTTTGCAAAGAAGGAGCGGTGTAGATATCGGTGAAGGATTGGTGGAAGGCAGGATCATTGGCGTCAATCAATCCATCGTCATAAAAATTGTCACCCGTTGATATAACAAAATCAATATCCATATTGTCTGTTGTGATGCCCATCTGCCATAACCAAACATTCATTAATCCAGTACAAATTTTCTGTTCACACTTTTCGTGCATGATAGCTAATTTGAACTGTTTCTTTCTTGTGTTATATATTTTGACACGCATCAACTACTTGATTGAACAAGACATTAGCATAAACATATATAAATTATATGGGCATGATGTAAAAACATTAACTCTCAAATATAAAATTCAATCTGGGTGATTACTCTTTTTATAATTTACTGATTGTTATAAAAAAGAGTCCAAATTAAATTTTACATACTACAAAAATGAAAAGTTTCGTCACAATCATATATCCATTTTATGATAGTGAAAATCAAATAGCCACTAAAATAAAACAAAAAAAATACTAGACATTCTTACGGTCATACTCTTCTAGTTTTCTTATTATAATAATTCACATCCATAAATCTCTTTAATCGTGAGTTAGTCATATTTTACCTACAATTCATAACCAAAATATTTATTAGTCGTGAATTGATTGTATTTCTGCCTCTAATTGACACTACAAAGCTTTTTATTTATGAATTTGCATATAATTCACAACCACAAATGTAGCTTTTGAGTTGTTAATTAACTCTAATTAAAGTAGATTATAAGCGAAACAGTATATGTTAAGCCAAGAAATGGTTTTTTTTTATCTTTTTATTTATTGTTGCGACTATTTTTTATTTTTAGAATGGCAAATATATATTTTTAAACTCTATATAATAATTTAGTTATAGACATAATTACCAGTCTTAATAGGTACGTGTACTTTCATATCTTGCTAAACATACTAAACACAAAAGAAAATATATTGAATTATATCTTGCCACGACTAAAAACACTTGATTAAAAAAATAATCATGCATTGACTATTGAGATTTAAGGACTACTTTTCAATTAATTAAATTGAAATTGAGTCAACACGACATCAATATTTTTTGAATTGGATAGCTTGATTAAACAAGCAAAATGCTGAAGTACAGATTGCTTTTCCTAAAATATCTTCTCGCAGTCCCACCAAATTACTATAATACGACCAGAATATAATATGCTTCAAATTAAAATAATATCCATTAAAATTATTCTTCTCGTGTTTCGGACTCGTACGCAACAAATTTTCTGACGAACTTCAACCTCATATTTTATATCCAGAATAGTGCCATGTTTTAATTAACACTAGATATATATTATTGTGTATTATTGCCATGACAATTTTCTCATTTTCTGATATTTTACTAGTATAACAATGCAAATTACTTAATTAATTACAGATTTTCTACTAGATCCTAAATAAAATTCTATGTCTAAATAAATGAATTATACTACAATATTAATTAATGAGAGTTAAATATTCATTTGACAATAGGCAGAGGGTGGTTCATATAGTTAAGACTACATTAAATTCTCTAACCAAATTTTTAATAGTTTATAGTAGTAGATTTTATAGTCTTTGTCAAGTACTCAAATTACATTTCCATTAGTAATTCCAGTTGCTTTTAAGTTTGAAAGCATATTTCTAAGATATATAAAATCCAATATATTTTTCTTTTATATTATCAGCTTGATGTGTCATAATCATCGCCAGTACATTGCAAAAACTCTTTCTTTTCTTTATCTTGTGCTTATCCGCATTATCCGTTCTATTAAATTAATGTAATTATTAGATTTAAAAATAATTTCATGTTCATTTTCCTATATATACAAGGTCCAACGTAAATGATATTTGGATAGTAAGAATTTATATATATTTTACATAGAATTTATAGTTCGTAATTTTTATTTTAAAATAGATTTGTAACCTAACCTTCCCAAATATTATGCGTGTGTGTGTGTGAATTATTTATGTACCTGACGAGCAAGTTGAGATTGGTTGTAGTCTCCCTTTCTTCCCCAATCTCCCACCACCAACAATTGGAGGGAGCCATCAGCTTTGGTAGGGTGTTGGAAGCGTTGAAGGTCTCCATTGCTCGCATGAACCAGAGCTATAACTAATATCAGCACTATCCTCATCCTATCCATTCTCAACATCCCTCAATTTTCAGAGAGAGAGAGAGAGAGAGAGAGAGCTAGTTATTCAGATTTGATGAGAGGCTTTCTGTAAAGCGCGCACACACACACACACATATATATATATGCCACACGCTACACATATTTAAGTGATTTATAAATGTGCGAATAGTATCGAATTTTATTCGGAATATCCACGAATAGTAGATAGTGATATAATAAAATTATCTTGGGAGATTAAAGACAAACACACATGTAACGTGGAATCGTATTATAAGGCAGTGGCGCTTCTAGTAAAACAGAGCATAATCGAATGGAAAGTGGACACAATGAAAATGGGGTAATTATTCAGAAACAGCCACTGCTGCACGACCAAATCGACAGCCTCCATCATCATTTACTGGGGCCCATCTTAACTGCTTTACGTAATCTTTACAATTTGTTTAAGGATAATCTCTTCAATTATTAGATATGCAATCTATTTTATTAGAGTATGATTAGCTAGCATTGAGGGATTTTTTTCATGTGATACCTTGCAATTCAATTTATGATTATATTAAGTTGTCGAAGATTTGATTCCTCAGTTTATTAAATTCTATTATTACTTTAACCAAAACTGTCTCAATCTATGTTTAATGAGGATAAATTAATTTGTATTACAGCATATAATCATATCTAGCTAGGGGTTTTCCTTTGATGCTCTCTCTCTCTCTCATCAATTATTGAAAAGTTTTTGTTTCTACGTGAGTGTGAGTGTGACTGTGTGAGTGTTTTCTTGTAAAAAGAAGGCTACGTTTTCCACCAAAGGCTAATAATTGAGTTCTGTAACATATATAATCCACCTATTTAATCGATAAGGCTCTCTATGTATTTGTTCCTTATTTCTTCCAAAACTTTTTTTTTTCTATACATGGTCGATAAGTGCAGCATTACCAGTTTTAATTCAAGTAATTTTATACGAAAAGTGCATCTTTAGATCTTTGTACTTTTAATGTTTATTTTATTAGATCTTTGTGCAATTTCTTTTATTTTATTAGGTTATTGTATTATTATATTACGTCTCATATAGTCCCTACATAAATTTTTTGCTTTGGGGCATCAATAAAAGATGGCATGCCTTTATATATTTCGTATACTATTCATGGATCTCACATCAATTTTTTTCTTAAATTTTATCCCATGCAACAAAGGCTGAGCCTTAACTTTTCCTTACACTATTCATCTTTTTTTTTTCCCTTCATAATTCATGTAATTTTCAATTTCAAAATTAAAATTGAATTAACTTAAATAATATAATTAAAATCCTAAAATTATTTTCAGAAATTAGAAAATTGCATTAATAAAAAACCTAAATTACATTATTGAAAACAGTAAAATTACATAAATTAAACTCCTAAATTACATTATTGAAAGCAGTAAGATTACATAAATTAAACTCCTAAATTATGTAAATTAAAATCCTAAATTACATAAATAAAAACTAAAACTAAAAAAATCTCAATTGTTGCTTCAAATTGTTGACAAGTTGGCGGTGGTTCTCGGCTTGTTCATTTTAGCTGTATCGACTGCGTTTGCTTCAAAGAACAACTTGAGCAAGGCAACACGGATGGTGTTATCTATTGAGGATCACATTTTACTAATCTCTTCCTTCGCTACAGTTAGGGGTGAGCAAAATACCCGAAATCCGAATATCCGAACCGAACCAAACCGAAATTTAAAATTTGGTTCGGTT
>JAYDZE010411465.1:0-16768 GCA_034509125.1 Monilaria moniliformis | reverse complement strand
CATATAGAAAGATCATTCCTCTGCACCAATTTCTTCCAACATAGACTTTTCGCAACCCTTTCGATCCCCTTCTGCTCCGTGTCGAGATCGTCTCGTGTTCTGTTCCACCCCTGCCAGTGATTTTCCCAGTTGATAGGCGGCCCGGAGAGGATCCAGTAGCCTCCAGGCCGTAGAATCCTATCGACTTCGATCAAGTAGAGGCCATCTGCTCGATGGGTGTCAGGGTTCAAACACGGTTAATCAGGTCTCATTCGTGTTTAGAATACATAAGATCATACGAGTGGATGGAGTGAGTGAGCTTGTTACCATACTGGCCCCAAGGGATGAGGCATCGCGAGCAATGAGCAATGTCGAACGCCCTCGAAGGGTACGGCAGCCTCTCGGTCGCCATGATCCCGATTAGGGCGGGGACGCCCCGTTCGAGGGCGAATTGGACCTGAGCTTCGTGCGTGTCTTTTGGCGCAAAGGAGATCGGGAGGATGTTCCTAGAGAGCAAGTATGCTCCCCAACTCGCCACCTGCAAAATGCAACAAATGCCGACGGTCTGAGTCTCACCACTGCCCTGACCTTTACTTAGACAAGAGGGTTATAGCATCTAAGTAACCACTTCACATCCAAAACATATATTAACAGAGATTTGTTCCATCGGATTTTAGATCGGTCATACTCGGGTTGCAGGCTAATCAGATTAGAAATTTTTAACTTTTCAATAAAATCATATGTTCGTGGAGTGTAAATGAAGAAAATTCTGACCAATTTTTAGCTAGACCCACTTTTTGGCACCAAACTTCTATGGTTATTCTATTTAATCTATAGTCATATATATAATATGACATCATAATTATTCACATTGAAAAGAGGATCCATACCAACTTTTTCATGTTTCTTTAATCTAATTTACTAAAAAATTGTAATAATTACTATAAATTACAACTAAAATACTATTTTATAATAGTCAAAGGTCGGTATAAAAAAATTAATTCACAATAACTAGCCTACACATCTCCACAGCCAATTTTAAACATGATTGACATTTCTGTGAAGCAGAGGTTATTACACAAAATAATAATAATAATAAATAAAATTATGTGCCAAGTTACAATTAATTCGACGTTATTTATGTAACTTGAATCACTAACGTGACAACTTTAATTCAATTACCATTTATTCAAATAAAAAAAATGAAAAAAAAGTCATGCCAAATTTCTGACTCAACTAACTCCAACTTGAAGTTACAAGATTATTTCATGCAATCAAATAATTTATATATATATATATAATTAAATTTGAACAAATTCTTATTGCACAAGAGACACTAAATAATAACAACAGAATTAATAGATCTAACGACTAATAATATTACACGTATATTGAATAAATGATAAATATAAATTGTCCACAAAAGTTCACTATCATTATCTTAGATCTTATCACATAATTGACTTTCGATAAAAGTTAGAAAAAAAAAGGGAACAACCATCCAAATTTCAAAGAAAGAATCCTTCGACACAACCAAAACAAACAAATTCACTATCAAAAACAAGAATTCACAAATAAAAATCTAAATTTAGCAATGGAACACGTCTTACCCCACAACCAGTATCAATGGCGGTTCTGACAGAGCCGTCGGCGAGGTTGATCAGTTTTCCTATGTCATCAATGTAGGCGTCAGCGCCGCGCGGGAACATGGTGCCGCCGCCGGGGAATTTGAAGCGGTCGCCGTGGAAGCGGACCCAATTCTGTCCAGCCTTCTCGACCGTGAGGTGCTTGTGCGGCACGTTGGCGTACCACACCTCGTCTCTGCTCTGCGGCCACCGGAACGGCGTCGTGTAGCCGTGAGGCGCCGGAATCCGGCACCGGAGAATCTCGCCCCCCTCCGGGCAGTGCCGCTCCCGGTACATCAGCATGTTCCGGTCGAACTTCAGCGAGCGCTGAGTGTCATGGCAGGGCGTGTACTCGGATAGCTTTGGCTCGCACGGCGGGAGGTGGGCTGCACGCGCCGCCTCGGAGAGCGGCACGAGTAACTCGGCCGTGTGGTGGGCGATGAAGTCGAGAGTCGTGGTGGTGGCGTTGTCCGGGGTGGGGATCGATGATGGTGTGCCGCTGGTGCTGCTGCATGCGATGGAAGGGAGGAGGGAGGTGGTGACGGAGTCGGCGGCGCCGCCGCCGTGCTGCAAGATTCCGATGAGGTAGAAGAGGGAGCAGAGGACGGTGGTTATGGCCATGTAGTAGAGATTGCTTTTCTTCGTTTTCAAGGAAAGGTAGTGGGTGAGGCTGCCCCATGTCGCCATTTTTCTCACACCAACCTCAACAACAATCGGAATAAAAAGAACACCTCTCTCTCTCTCTATATATAGAGACTCGATAAGAGAGAGAGGGAGAATTGATGTTTACCTTATGTTGGTATTAGTGCCACACATCAAATATGTTTGTTTGAAACAGAGACAGACAGATGCATGTACACATATATGAGTGGAGGCGGTGGAAGAACACGCGCCGACGCTCCCTCGTGATTCTGTAATAAAAAGGGGGTTCAAAAATGGAAGAAAATGAAGAGTTTCCTGGTTTTTGCATTCTTACCTTTTATATATATGTGTGTGTGTCTGTGTTTTCTTAGATCCTTCGAAATTCTATAATGATATTATGATTTATGAGATTATTTTGAATTTTGAATTTTAATAGTTGAGATTGGGATTAGGTGATTAATGTAATTGTGTTACTTCCATTAAAATTATTCAATTATTTTAGAGATTTTTACTGCGTAACTTGTCAAATATATCTTATGGTGCATTAAATTAGGTTCTCATGACGATGAATCGCAGATTAATTGGTAAACGTTTCATCTCCAATTAATAAATAAGAAGTTCGAGTTATCCCAAAATAAACGGAGAACTATTATTGGATACATTACGTTAAAATGAATTAATATTAGTCAATTTTATACTTTGAAAAACATTTTTCCTTAATTATTTATATTTTGCATTTAAATATATAAATATGTATATGTAAAATAGCTAAATTACAGTCCAAAGATGGTAGGAAATAATAATTAAGATTACATTATTGACATACAAAGTATGACTTTTTTTCCCAAGGGAAATATATATTAATTTCATTGATCGATTTAATCAATATAAATGAATAAAAAGAAATTTTAGTTCGAATTTTGTTTTAATTAGCTTGACTAGTCATTAATCATTACATTAGTAAGTAACATAGGTGATACATTTATAATAAATTAAAATTTTATAAACATGAGTTATGGTGGGCTGGGACTGATTAGCTGAGTGATAATATAATTAATTGATAAGAAAAACAACCCTATTACAATTATTGATACGCCACATAAAGATTCGAATAGTGATAAAACTTCAAGAATAATAAAATAACAAATTACATATCAATAAATTAAATCCAGGTCAGTTTAAAATTATTTATATTACCACCCAACCACGTCATACCAAACAAGTGGCCATCACATCGATAATTAGTCATGCATAATTGTCTATTATCTCAATTGGATAATTGCTTAGGATCGTTATTATTTGTCATTATATATTGTACACACAATTAGGGCATCCGCAGTGGGACGGATGCGTCCTGTTCCGGTGGGACGGGACGCTCACGGGCCGGTGAAACAGGTTGGCGCATAAAAATTAATTATGCCATTAAACCTAAATTAATTTAGTGAAGCAAAACACTAAGAATTGTTAATGGCTATCTAATTAGACCACAAGAAGAGAGAAAAAAAAAAAAAAAGGGACTTGCAAATTTAGATATTTCCACTTGAATTTTATTTTTATTTTTAGGTCGAGAGTAGGCTGTTGCATAAATTTTGGATCTTTGCACTTTACTTTTGTTAAAGGGATCATTTATGACTTAATTTGCATAAAAGCTAGGTTATCGTGTAACACCAAAGTAAAGATTAACTTAAATTGCACATTAACAAAAATAAAATACTAGCCGCACCTAGACATACAGATATTGTACTTTCTAAATTGGAATAATCAGAGACGTACTTATGTGGGGTCGTGCAGGGTCGACCAACTCCACTATCGGCTCACGAGTATCAAAAAATTCTATTAAATTCAGTCTTTCGAGCCGCCGTCAACCTCACGTGCATCAATTTCGACCCAAAGAGTTTTGTTTCATGTATCTGTCACTGATGAATAACACTCCCCCCCCCCCCTCACAAATAAACAAATTAAAATATTAGCGTATTGGTCTAAATATATTTTCCTATTATCTGCAGCCTGCCGATCACTAGTCACTAGTAAAATGTTACATTTGACAAAAAATTACACGACAAGTTCATTTCAGAAGACATTGATGAAATTGAAATTTACGCCCACCTTAAACAAATCACATGATGCAATGGGATTCAAAAAAAAATAAAAAAAAAATAAACCCATTCATGTTTGGCCCTAAAATAAAAATGTGAGAAACCCTAATTTAGATCATCCCTTTTTAACTCACAACATTGCATATGAGGACGATAGTAGCTGCCAAGTAGCAACCCATGTTACAATCACGTATAATTTATCCATTTCTTGAAATCCCATGTGAATAAACTTCCACTAGTTGCTTTCTAGATTTAGGTTATAGATGGATTTGATTAAAAATCCAGTCTTGATTGATTATCCACAAATAAGTTGGTTGTTTACTTTCTTTGTAAGTTGTTAATTGTATTTGACTTCACTCTTATTTCTGTGGGTCACAGCCAATACTCCCAAAAAAAGTCCACATACCACTATATGGTTAATTTAATTAATTAGGATTACTTTTGTTCTAAAAACAGGCAAAGTATGTCGCTATATGGTTTATTAGGAGTTTAGTTGTTGTATCTCGATCTATAATTAATTAGTGAGTTCATCAGCGGACACACTAAGGACTAATAAGGGGCTTAAGCCCCTACTAAGTTTTTTTTATTTGTATAATGTTATCGAATTTTTGATATTTTGTGTTAATTATTGTGCAAAAGCCCTGTTATCACAATAAAATGTGAAAAATTATTGTCTCAAGATTTCGAACTCGAAATTTATAATATACAGACCCTACCAAAATAAATTTATGTATCCGCCCCTGCTTGAGTTTGCAGTTCTCTTCAAAAAAAATCTGAAGTTTGCAGTTATGATATTATTCGATCTTTTTATTAAAAAAATAGTATATCATAAACTATCATCATTTTTTCAATCATATCATAAGCTATCGATTTGACCAATTAATACTGAAAATACGAGAAATTATGCAAAACCAAAAACTTAATTAGTTTGATGGTCGAGAATTTCCGCCGAAGATCGCCACAATAATTCATGTTCGACAACTTCCATGCAATTTATTTTTAGTCCTCCATATATGTTAAATTCTCATTAATTGATCCAACTCAAGTTTGTGATACCTGAAAATTTTATTGGAAGATAACTGAAATTTGGGATATATTTGACTATTTAGCTATTTTTAAAATAATTTTTTTGATGAATTTTATAATTAATTAACGCTAAACATGTGGTCGAGAAAATTCAAGAGCTAGTATTATTAAAGTATTTTGGGGTAAAAGTTAGTTCCCATTAATTAAATATAGAAATTTAAAGTCAATGCTGCTTTTCAAATGGGAGAGAGAGAGAGAGAGAGAGAGAGAGAGAGAGAGAGAGAGAGAGAGAAGAACCTACTAAAACTGTGAGAGAGTAATTAGGACGCAATAATTGGCTGCAGAATTCAAAGTAGATTTCTGTTGCCTAAAGAGCCAAAAAGGTTAGCTATGTTAGGTTAATGAAAAACCTACCTGCACCATGTGCAGCCATTTTAAATAATAATACTTCATTACAAAATAAATTTTTAAAAAATATCTGAAATTGGAGAATAAGAATTTATAAAATAATATTTCATCTGTCCATAAAATAAAGATTAAGTTGTGAGACATATTATAATAAATTTAGGTAAAATGTATTGTGAATTGATAAATGATTTCACTTTATTAGATAGACTCTGATATGAGTGAAGAAATGATAAGCCATGTATACTGAAATTATAAATAAATAAAGAAAGTTTATATAAATTATAAGAAAATTGTGTTCAAAATA
Organism: Monilaria moniliformis; assembly: GCA_034509125.1. Taxonomy (NCBI): domain Eukaryota; kingdom Viridiplantae; phylum Streptophyta; class Magnoliopsida; order Caryophyllales; family Aizoaceae; genus Monilaria; species Monilaria moniliformis. The sequence goes on along the minus strand of JAYDZE010411465.1, from coordinate 10,688 downwards.
GTAAAGAAATAGGTGTACAATAATTTAAAAGGTACTAAAATGACAAAATGCGCAATATTTTGTGAAATAGATAGAATAATCATTTTGAACTTCATCTATGAGGATTACAATCTCTAGAGTCTTGTAGAGAAGCTAATTAATTACTTCAAAATATTTTTAATAGATATACGTGTTCATGGATAGACACACGTTAATTGAAGAAGGGACTTAAGCTGCTGCCAAAACAGGATTTGAACCCATACCTCTCGATAAGGAGAGCCTTTAGGTGTCTCAGTCTTGTCACTTAAATTCAGCCTCATTAGGTGAATGTAGAATAATTATTTTGAACTTCATCTATGAGGATTACAATCTCTAGAGTCTCGTAGAGAGGCTAATTAATTACTTCAAAATATTTTTAATAGATATAAGTGTTCATGGATAGACACACGCTGATTGAAGAAGGGATTTAAGTCGCTGCCAATGCGGGATTCGAACCCAATACCTCTCGATAAGGAGAGTCTTTGAGTACCTCGTTCTTGTCACTTAAATTCAGCCTCATTAGATGAACGCATAATAACTAATTTAAATTTAAATTCCATCATTATTAGGACCACGTATGTACTACTCAAACAAACATTAATTAGTAAATATTCCCACAACATTGCAACTACGTACATAACTAGATGTTAATTAAGTATGCTGAGAAATTAGTATTCGACATGCAAACAATTATCCCACGTCTCTTTCCACGTCCTCAATAAATAACAAAGATTATTCTTTCAATTTTAGTGTGTGTGTGTGTGTTTTTTAAACCATTTTGTGTGGAACATGCATTGTCGTGTTGTACCTTATCCTCACGCATATACCACCTTTTCTTGCCAAAGTATCAATCATATAAATAGTATTATAAAATGATGTGTCGCATTAGAAAGTCCCCTTCGACATTAACAACAGATCAAATGAGTTAGGCGCAGGCAATCCACAGCATCCAACTTTCTTGTTTCATCAAATTCCCATATTCGTGTATCAAATGGATGTTCCTTTTACGCATTACATTTGACCAATTTTCTACTGATTTTATGTTCATAATATTAATTAACTGCAGTAATTTTGTAGTTATGACCAAAATTAAGGATAGATCTCTGAGTGATAATAAGTTGGTCCAGTTGATAGAATGACGATCTTATTTTGCTGGTCGTAGATCTGAATCACACCAACAAGTTTTAAGTAATTAGGTCATCAGCATCGTTTGAGCACTATCTCATTAAGCACTCACTATTCACGTGCTTATCATTCTCCTCTCACATTCCTTAAGCACTATTTCATTGAACACTTACACTATTCATAAATGAAAAATAAAAATAAAAAATCAACCAAAAGTCATGTGTCACGTCCTGATTAGGCAATGGTTTTAATGTGTTGGTGTGCTGAAGCATTCTGGGCCGTACTTAGCCAACATGTTCAACAGCCCGCATTAGCATGCTCTGGATGTTGAGCAGATTGGGGCGTGCTTGAGCGTGATTTGAGTATAAGCACGGCCAACGTGCTCAACAGCCCGCATTGGCGTGTGCTTGGGTGTAATTTAAGCACGCTGATGCTCATGCTCCTAGTATCGTATGCCCGCCCACATTATATAGTCACCATGTGAACTTGTGGCCGAATGACTGTGAGTTAGCGCCGATAAATAATATATATAATAGAATAAAAATAAATTTTCTTGACTATTGTCATATGAAATCTACACTACATTTAAGCACAACAACAAATAAATAATTATGTCTTTCAATATCATTCTCTATTTAGTAAAACTATGAACTCTTGTTATCTTTTCTCGACAACTTTTAAATAAAAAATAATAATTAATCCCTAATAGCTCATCATATTTTATGACCTAGGTTGGACAGTTTTAAGCCCTATGTCTTAATTCTTAATTCCTATTTTGGGGCCCAAATTTATAGTTTATGAAAGTTGGAGTTAAGCCAATATAAGGACCATATGTTTATATATTGGGATGGCCCATCCTAGATACTGGATCTCCTATTTATATAAGACGATGAACATTCATTTCTCATTATTCTCTCTTCTTTAAGGATTGATATGCCGACACTATTGGTCATGACTAATAACCATATACTATGATCATCGTTGATGTGATTTTTTTTTTGATTTTTTTTCTTGTACATCATAAATTATGACCTGATCATAATTCTCCTATTTAGATAGGAAAACGAAGTTTCATTTCTCATTATTCTCTTTTCTTTAAAAATTGATATACCGTCGCTATTGATCATGACTAATAAGCATATATTGTGATCACCATTGACATGATTTTTTTCTCTTGTAAATTATAAATTATGACATGATCATAATTCTCCTATTTCTATAGGACGATGAAGATTCATTTCTCATTATTCTCTCTTCTTTAAGGATTGATATACCGTCACTATTTGATTATGACTAATGAGCACATACTGTGATCACTATTAATGTGATTTTTTTTTCTCTTGTACATCATAAATTATGACATGATCATAATTCTTCTATTTATATAGGACGATGAAGATTCATTTCTCATTTCTCTCTCTTATTTAAAGATTGATATACCGACACTATTGTTCATAACTAATGAGCATATACTGTGATCACCGTTTATGTGATTTTTTTTTCTTTTTTCTATTTTTTTTCTCTCGTACATTATAAATTGACATGATCATAAAATTTACAATGTTATATGAAGTCAAAATTGATTAACTTTTCCCCTTTGACGAGAGGAATAAAATTAAACAATTAGGCTTTTTGTATATATGTATACTTGTATATTTTTTTCAACGAGAATGTATCTTTCGATCATGACCGTCGACTTGAATCCCTCTTCACATTCACACACATAAAATATTAGGAAATGCTAACATTACCGACGTGTACTGAGATTGGATTAAATCCATTTGTGGCCGACGACTCTCTGCTGACTCAGCAGTCACTAATTATTGTATCAATTAATTGAAAAACGATAAATTCCCAGGATTTATATTAAATTAAAATTCTATATTAAATTCCATGACCGTTATATAGGTCGGTTAAACATAATTTGGATCTTATGATAATTTTGTGCATACATATATAAGCTACTGGTACATGGTTAAATCGGAATTATCGGTTCGGTCCAAAATCAGACTGGCAGTTCCAGTTTTCGAATCGGAACCGGCCAAACAGTCCTGTCCAGAAATTGCTGAATTGGAACTAGCTAAAACCAGTAAAACCTCCTGATTTTGAACCGAAATCGAAACGGTTCAAAACTCAAGATGCCTATTAAATTGTTGGGCCAGTTACGGTTTCAATTTTTTGGAACCGGAACCGGAGATTCTTGAACCGGCGGCATTAGGATGAACATGAAATTGTTTAGTGATCGTAAAGTGGTGATTTGAAGCTATGATTAAGGCAGAAAACAGTTATTTAGGAGTTGAGTGACTCATTTTTTTTTTTTCCAAAAATATATGAAAAGTGTACAGTGGAAAGGGAAAGATGGGACATATAATCATTTCTATTTCTGTATCTATCGACGTTATATAATAGGCCATCAGAATTTTATGAAAGTGGATAAGGGTCTATCCATATTTGGATTATTTTTCGTGTATATTAATTAAGTAAAAAATAATCATTTACGGTGAATTAGTTTTGAAATATTGTAAAAAATTATGAATTAAAAAAATCTCCACCTATGAGATTCGAACTAATCATAACTTTATTTAGCAAAATTATGAATTTACTGTAAATCTTTACAATCCAAAAAATTAAAAATAATTTATATTTTATAGTATAAATATCGTTCTTATAATAACTCAACCTATGTGTATATTAGTATATATATATATATAAACATGTATATTTATCTGCACGTATATATATATTAAAAGTGTAATATATAAATGTAGTTGCATGTAGAACGACTATACTACAAAAGATAAGAACTAATACCAGCCCACCATATATATGTGTGAATATACAAAAAATTGTATTTTATTTTTAGGGCAGAACGCAAAATTTATTTTAGTATGAGCTATATATTCTAAATTTTGAGTTTAATTAAAATCTTGTGACAATAATATTTTCCGTGTTTTATTGTGATGATATGAACTAATTTGCACAATAATCCACATAAAATATCAAAAATTCGATAATATTATACTAATAACTTTTTAAAACTTGATAGGGGGCTTAAGCCCCTCATTGCTGCTTACTGTGTCCGCCAACGTCCACCACCATAAGTTACACGATATAAAATGAATACTTATAATTACAATTTTTTGTATTAAAAATTAAATTATGATAAAAAATTTGAAAAGGGAAAATTTCATATCTCTAATAATTTTATGATTGATTAAACTTTCCTCAAATACGTACACGTATTTTATGGATAAGTTCAATTCTTAGGCCACTTGATCAAATATTTTACTACACGTATTTCGAATTTTATAGATTTTTTTATGATGATCTGATGTGATGCTGGCAATCAACTAGCTATATATGGATATGTATGCACACATTTTGGGAGGCAACTTTTGTGGAGGCTCGTCGTCATGACAATTATGTTTTGCATAATTTACGCCAATTGGATTATTATTAAATATTACTAGCCAAGTAGCAGCTTAGAGCATCCGCAGTGGGGCACACCGGTCGTTTCTTTAATTCATTTCAATATTTACATATAGTCTTTCGTTTCATCTCGATTTGACGACTTATTATAGTTGCTGAGTACTATAACGCCATAACAACTGGAGATGTATTGAAGAACGATAAGCAATTTCCAAAAGAATTTGACATGCTACTTTAGAATTTTAATATTTTTCTATTTTTAATTATAGAATATTAGAATTTTAATTATGTAATATTTTATTTTTTAATTATAAAATCTTAGGATTTTAATTATATAATTTGTACTTACGTACAATTATGATTTTTAATTATGTAATTTTTTTAATGAAATTTGCTTTTTTTATTACATAAATTTTTTAATTTAATTATAATATATAATAAATATAAGAGATAAAAGAAAAGTAAAAAATTAAAAGATGAGATTTATAAATAATCCAAATAGATGAATGGTAAAGGAATATAAATTTGAGTATTGTTTTTTGACGAATGAACGAATTAAAATTTATCTTAAAATTTATAAATAGTTGACGAATAATACAGAAGAATTGCCGACAAGGGCCGACAAAGGTACATCGATATGGATGAAGTGAGTCGTGCTGGAAATTGTAGAAGGGAAGTGGAGGGGAAAAAAGCCTTGAGACAAAAGCCGGGCACACGGGCACACTGAAGTGGGTCGTCGTTATTTAGTTATCACATTATAAATAACCCACACTTTTCTCATTCTCTTTCTTTACTTATCTCTCACTCTCTCTAAAAAAGAGCCCCAATTTCTGAAATTTCCGGCCACCGGAATGGGGGCGAATGCTTCTTCTATGGCGGGAGAGCCCACAGGCCCGAGGCCGAGGCCAAGATTGGAGGATATACCGGAATCATGTGTTGCCCTAGTGCTCTCCTACCTCGACCCGCCGGAGATCGCCAAGATGGCCCGTATTAATCGTGCTTTCCGAGCCGCGTCGTCGGCGGATTTTATCTGGGTTCCGAAATTGCCTTCCAATTCTGAGTATATTCTCTCCAAGCTGCCTGATCAGGCTCTTGCGGACAAGGGCAAGATCGACATTTACGCCGCGCTGTGCAGGCCCAACACCTTTGATGGTGGCACGAAGGTGTGAGCTTTTTGCTTATTTTGTTTCGGAGAATTGATTGCGATTTAGTAGGATTGATTGTGGGTTTTGGGAGTTATAAAATTCGGACTTTTATGGTTTTCTAATTTTCGCTTATGGAACAGGAAGTGTGGATTGATAAGAGAAGTGGAGGGGTCTGTTTGGCAATTTCTTCCAAGGCTATGACGATCACCGGAATTGATGATCGGCGGTATTGGAATCATATTCCAACTGATGAATCTAGGTGGGTTTTCCCTCTGGTGTATGTGTGTTTGTGTGTGTGTGTGAGAGAGAGAGAGAGAGAGAGAGAGAGAGAGAGAGAGAGCAGGAAGCATATAATACCTTGTTATGGCACAATTCTTGATGTCTATACAATCTTTCTGTCAAGTTGTTGGTTATATTGTGTTAGTAGGGGAAGAGAGTATCCAACTGTGAGCTAATTGTTGATATTAGATGTGTGCGTGTGTGTGCGTGCGTGTGTGTGTGTGTGTGAGAGAGAGAGAGAGAGAGAGAGAGAGAGAGAGAGAGAGACACAGAGAGAGAGGGAGAGGAAGGCAGGAAGCATATATGAGTTCTTGATGGATAAGTTAAGGCATGTCTTTACTATCTTTCTGGAAATGTTTTGATTATATACTGTTATTAAACTGAGAGAGAGAGAGAGAGAGAGAGAGAGAGATGGCAGCATACCTTTTTAGCAGAATTCTTGATGTTGTGTGTGTTGATCATATTCGTGTTATTAATTAAAGGGAGCAAGAGACTGTGAGCCAATGTTGATATAATTTGACATTCCTCATTGGTGCAGATTCCAAACAGTGGCATATCTTCAGCAAATCTGGTGGCTGGAAGTGGACGGGGAGCTCAGCTTCCAACTCCCCAAAGGGACATACAGTCTCTTCTTCCGACTCCACCTTGGGAAAGTCGGCAAGAGGCTAGGTCGTCGTGTTTGCAATCATGAGAATGTGCATGGCTGGCACCTCAGGCCAGCACAATTCCAGCTGACAACGCAGAATGGCCATCGTGCAGTCACCCGCTGCATGATTGAAAATGTAGGAAACTGGGCCAACTACCACGTCGGGGAGTTTGTTGTTGAGGATCCAAACTCATCGACCAACGTCAAGTTCTCTCTCACTCAGATTGATTGTACACACCCCAAAGGTGGTCTGTGTGTGGACTCTGTGCTGATATGTCCGAGTAGTTTAGGGAAGGAGGTGTTCTCCGTGAATGGTGAAACGTGTAGGAAGTCGTTCATAGGTTGCTGACGAGTGATGGTTGAGGTGATTGGTAGGAATTAGAGATATATGCAGTTCTTTCATGAGCAGGGTAGTGTGTTTTTTGATCCACCGGGAGGCGATTGCTGTTTTTGTTCATCGCTGTCTGTCGCCTCTTGTTTTGTGGGATTTGTGTGCTGTGATTCTTGCCATTTTTGGTGGTAGTTGGCATGTCTATTGTATGTAAATATTCAGGAAACGAATTTTGATTGTAGAAGCAACAAATATAGTGTGTTGCAATTGTAAATCTCGAGTTTTAGTTAGCATTATCAAAAGGGCTTGAATATCTGAAGCATTAGTATTTTTATGCAGACAATCAAGGCTCGAGTTAGTTTTACTGGGTATGGTTGGTGATCGGAGTCGGAGTTTTTGCATAGCTATTCATACAAACAGTGGTGGATGCAAGGAGCGACTGACTCCCCTCGACGGCCATAAAACCGCCATGGTCGTCCATCCCCAAATGGCTACCGGATCTGCAGAATCATAAAGACCGAGTGTTTTATTTTTTGTTTTGGGCCAAAAACTAAACCAAGTCCATTAGCTCAACTAAAATTCTAAAACGTGTGCATGTTGCTCTGGCTCAGATGCAGAACCTAGAACGAGAAACCCTTCGCTCGCTACTCGTGCTTTGCATCTCTAGTCTTTGTCTCTCTTTGCTGTGGCGCTGACGACTAACCAAGAGGAGAACCCTCCGATAACCGGTGCTCCGCTGCTCACATATTCCGCCCCTCTTCCACGCTTTTCGGTTCTAGATCCGCCACTGCATATAAAATATATATATATATATATATATAATTTGATAATTTCGTAAGAATAAAAAAGCAAAAGACTTTGTTAGTAGGGTCTTAAACACCCCACCCCCTATCCAGTATCTTCCTCCATATGGCTCTGACACCTATACCAATTTGAGCAGTCAGTGATGCACAAAAAAATACTAACTGAAAGCTTGATATACAAAATAACATTAATTAATATAAATATTTTTAGAGAGATAATTAATATAATTGTTACTAGTAACTGTATATAGTAAACCCAATCCATAAATAGTAATTAAAAATTTACAATATTCATCCTAAAGTATATTACACATTACTCTATAATAAGTAAATATTTTTTACAATACTTTAGACAAATTGTCAATAAAATAAAATAAAATCACATATAATTTTGGGGCATTCCTTTTTAACGATGAAAGCCCACAAAAGTAAAATAGTTATATTTGGGCCGAATTGCAAAAGCCCACTAATTGACACGTGCGAAGCCCACATTGTATAATTCTCTTCTCTTTCAACTTATGCACGCACGACACACACGTACACACACACAAAACAGCAAACCCAAACGAAGAGGGAAGAAGAGAATCAACAGAAACCCTAGATTACTACTCCTTCTGCTCGAAGTACTACGACTACTACGCTCGCAATGGAAGCGGAAGATGATGCTGCGGGAGCTGTTATCGGGGACGAAGAGATCTACGCCAACGGCCGGGAGGAAAGCGATTCGCAGCGGCACCGCCCCATCATCAGCGGCGAGCAGCTCGACATCGAGGCCTATGCCGCGCTGTACACTGGCCGCACGAAGATTACGCGCCTCCTTTTCATCGCCGATAAATGCGGGGCCCCTTCGATGGAGCTGGAGGCTCTGCGAATGGCGTACGACGAGATCAAGAAGGGCGAGAACACGCAGCTCTTCAGAGAGGTTGTCGGGAAAATCAATGGCCGATTGGGCCCGAATTACGGCCTGGATAATGCCTGGGCTGATGCTGTGGATCGACGGGCCGAGTTGAGAAAGGAGAAGCTTGAAAATGAACTCAATGCATACAGGGTAGAGTATTTTTTTTCCCCAATACGCTCTATTATTTTTTGCTTTTATAATAGTATATTTGTTAATCTTAGTTTTCTGCTGTAACGTCAATTGAATTTCATAATCTCGTGTGAAGTCTACCATGATTTTAAGCTTTAACAACGATCGCTGGTTTTATTTGCGAACTGCAGAATAATGATTTTTAGGGTTTAGGGTGGGTTTCTAGCCACTTGTTGGAAAACTAGTTATAGGGAAAATTGAAAACATAAAAAAGAAAAGGTAACATTGTCTGGCTTAGGAATGTGGAATTTGCTAATGGATTTTTGTTAATTTGTTCATCTTCTTAGCATATTTAAAGTAATACCTTGTGTATTTGTAGTTAAGTGATATTTTGCCATCTCTGGGAAGATTCATTACATCTTTGACAATATTTGATTTTGGTGTGTTGTCTTATACTTTTATTGGATTTTTTTACTATCTGTTAGACAAAGAATTTGTTAAGTGGCTTCTTATTAAATAGATCCATTCTTTTGAAATCTTCACTAGTTTATTGTGCATGAAATTGAGAGATTTGTGTTAGGCCTGCACAAACTGCTCCTAAACTCTTGTTATTGCTGAACGTTTCTGATTTGTTGATTGCTCAGGTATTGGATATTCCTGTTTTAATATTAAATTACATAGAGCGAAATAATGATAACAATTAATTTGGTTGTTGTTGGTTATGTAACACTTGAATATTCAACTTTCTGAAACTCTTGATAGTAAAATCCAATAAACACGATGTCAAAATTTCTAACTTCTAGTAGCTTAGTCTTTGGCTGTCTTTTTCTTGATCTGTTTAGAACTCTCACTCTAGTACTATCTTTTGCAGACAAATTTGATCAAGGAGAGCATTCGGATGGGGTACAATGATTTCGGGGATTTCTACTATGCACACGGTCAGCTTGGTGAAGCATTTAAAAATTATGTCCGCACACGTGACTACTGCACAACCTCAAAACATATAATTCATATGTGTCTAAATGCAATTCTGCTTAGCATTGAGATGGGTCAGTTTACTCATGTTACAAGTTACGTTGGTAAGGCTGAGCAAACCGCAGATGGCTTGGATCCTGTTACAATTGCAAAACTACGTTGTGCTGCTGGATTGTCTCACCTTGAAGGGAAAAAATATAAGCTTGCTGCTCGAAAGGTTTGTCTCGAAAATCCTCTCCTCATAAAGAAACATTATGTTTCAAGAAACATTTCGTTGCCTTGTGCATTGAACCAATGCCAGTGAATATATTGTTTCTTGTGGTTAAGCATGCAATGTGGAAAGAGCAGAAAATTGGTCTTGGCTGCTGAACTTTTTAACATTTGTAGAACTGCTCTTATATTTCGGATGCTTTTGGGTGGTATAATACTTTATAGAGACATACCAGGATGGTCGAAATGTGATATAGATATATCATGCATGGTTGAAATTCATATCTTAATGCTAAAGATTTGAAGTCTTGTGGTTCATTGATATATACACCCTCTATGGTGCTTGAGATTTGAGAGTATCATTCTTGTTGCTGCATTTATTTTCCCTTGACTTTTCTGTTGATATTTGCAGTTCCTGGAAGTTGGCCCAGACCTTGGGAACAACTACACTGAAGTAATTGCACCCCAAGATGTTGCAACATACGGCAGTCTCTGTGCACTCGCAAGCTTTGACCGTTCAGAACTGAAGGCAAACTTTTACATTGTTTATATTGTTCTTAATTGGTCATTTTCTATGATTCAGGGATTTTATGACGTGTAAATTCTTACCGCTCGAATTCTTCCTTTTTGCCAGAGCAAAGTCATCGATAACACTAATTTCCGGAATTTCTTGGAATTGGTACCTGAGATAAGGGAGCTC